>JAOUZG010010351.1:338276-349030 GCA_026289955.1 Argiope argentata | reverse complement strand
TATATATATATATATATATATATATATATATATATATATATATATGAAGGGAGCCAAATTTCAGTGAAAGAAATATCAAAGAATAATTGTTTTCTGCATAATCTGATATTTTTATATTATAGTAAACCATGAGTACAGAAACGTTAGAATTGAAGCTCTAATTCTATCTTAATAAACTACAAATGTGCACATAAATCAAATCGAATTTGTATATGTGTACTAACTAGAATGGTGCAAATTTCAATAGAATAAAAGTGAGAGTTTTAGAGCCTTTCATATCATAATTTGAAGAAATTTGCAAGCCATTCTTAAGAAATTTGTGATGTGGGATTCCAATTTCATCATTTGGAACAATTAACGATATGTTAGTATGAATGATAAATCATTGTGGGCAAAACACTTAAGCGATTATTGTGGGTGATCGTTTAGATGAAGGGTAAAAGTATTATTGAATATTGGTGTAACATATTAAATATCTCATTACAGGAAATTTCTTTTGTTAACGAAGTCTTAAAGACTGACAGCAGTATCATTCTCATCTATAAAAAATAAACACTCTTTTCAAACAAAAAACAAACAAACAAACTACCTATATTATAATTAGATAGAGACTCACATAAAAACAAGTTTTGAAATAGAGCCTACTAGGAGCCTACGAAACCTGGTTATTGCAATATGTCATTAGTGTGGAATTTAAATTGGTTTCCATAAGCGTTGAATTGAAAAAATAAAAAAAGAAAATATTTGAAAACAAAGAGCATGCTATTAAATTTATTGAGCATCAAACACCTTTGCATGCATTGCAAAAAGAACATTCTTTAGAAAAATTGAAATTTTTTCTAAAAATTCCATAATTACCACCACTGATAAACCTAGCCAAATTCCAAGTTCATTTCCCAAATAACTTAAAAACTCAGATACTCTCCATCTTGGTCGTTGCTTGTATACATATTTTTCTAACACCGAATAAAATACATTTATTCTGATGTATTTTTTATTATATACACATGTATCATTATGACTTTCTTTTGAATCGTTTATTTCATTAGCGTTCTTGTCATCTATGTCTTCTTCAATTGAATCGTATGTCTCAAAATCAACTTGATCATACTCATAAGATTCACCGTCATTTAAGGAATCCGGTTCTCCCTTATTCGAATCAAATATTTCTGTCTTATCATCAAAAGGCAAAATTGATCTCGATAAGTTTTCATTGTAATAAACAGAAATGCAAGGTAACGGACAATTGCATGTAGGTCCAAATCGAGGCATTTTATCTAAAACTTCATCCAAGCAACATGATTGTTTTTCATTGGTAATGTTGCAAGGCTTAAGATCATCCATTACTGCTAAGGTTTGATCAATGCAACCGCATTTTGCAACATTTTCTTGCTGAATACAGGATCGTATGCATCGATTTTTACTCATCATAAAAGTTCTTTTCTCAGATTTGTAGTCTTTACATTTGTCTTGGTAAGGAGCTGGCAGTCGATGGAAAATTGTTTGCTTTAAAGATATCGAAGTTTCATATCCAGGGCTGATAATGTACCCATCATCTTCAAGATTGGGATACTCATTCGGCTCATGAATAACTTTGGCTCCTATTGTGTGAGTTATCGGTTGGTAGAAAACACTCTCCAAGTTTAATTTTAGAATTAAACCACTTCCAATACCAGTCTCTGATGTTCGCAAAGGACTTGATGCGGGTGGATTTCTTTTATTAAATGTGATGCAATTTCCATACCGAAAGTTTAGAAAATAATTTAGTTGAGTGGTTGAACAGATTTTCCCCCCAAAAGAGCATTCTTCCAGGAAAATCCACGGCAAATGTCCTTTATGAAAGCGTTGAGTCTCATCCATATTATAGTAATGGTTCACGAAGTTCAGAGTTAAATCGTTTCCTTTTTCAAGAACGTTTGTTACATTTTGAGACATTTTGCATGCGTGCAAACCTCTACGTTCCGAAAATACAAGTGGAGATCCAAACAAACCCTCTCTTCCATTCCCATAATAACATGTTTTATTTAGCATGCGATTTAGATTACATACACTTACAGCAGGAAATTCTAGATTACCTGCATTAATCACATGGAAATCGACTACAACGGGATATTGCTGATATAAATTCCAGAATTTCTGTACTTTATAAAGGCTTCCATACAAGCTTATTAAAAATACGAAAATCCAAAATATTTTCTTTGCATATAGGGATGAATTACCAATTTGGGAAAGAGCATAAATAGATGAATCTTTCCAAAAAACTGAAAAGATTTTAATAATTTCTTTCTCATGAGGCAGTGTTTCTCTAGATTTTCTCCTGTTTTTTGAAACTGAATCTTGCATTGTTCTAAGACTTTACGAGTCATGAAATTCAAGATGAATGATACGAGATGAGCTTTGAGCTTGTTGAAATTTTTATATGCGATTTTTAGATTTACTGCCAAACCTATGAGAATTTACAATTAAATAAAACATATTAGAATAGTAAAATAATCATTAATCTTTCTAACGTATATCTTGCGATTTCCGAGAGCTAATTTATTTATTTTATCCTTTTCAGTATTGAGTTACGTTATTATAAATTAGCAAATATATAACAAATCATTTTGTTTTAAAAATTTATCTAGTGATGAATTTAGAATCTAAATGATTTAAAGAAATTGGTATTTTAAGGTTAATGCATTAGTATACTCATTTGAAATTCATATGCTTGTAACATACTTAAAAATGAATGAGTATCATAAATACAGACTTAATGGCAAACATATGATTTGTGAGCAGAAAACGAAATTAATTTGTTTTCTAATACCCGTCATTCCCAGCAATAAATAATGAATATCAAATTGATAAATAATAAATTCTTTAATAAATAATAAATTATATGCTTAGAAACAACGTTTATTATTCAACCAATTTTGATTGCTAATTAATTTCCTCAGCAAATCATGTTATCCTCTGTGTTTATATTTTCAAGGATGAATATTAGCTTGGAAATTAACAAATTTGTCATACATATATATATTTTTAAATTGTCGAAAAGCTTCCATTTTTGCTTGTTCTGGAAAAAATACGTGTCTCTAATTCTAGAATCATGAAATGGTTTAAATCAAAGTGTAGTTTAATTTACCTTTTATACAATTAAATTTAATGGCATGAATATTAATTATTTTTTGATTTAAAAATTCTGAATACAAAAGAAGTTTTAAGAGTAATTTTTGTGATAGTTGATTTTAAAATGAGGCAAAAAGTATAGAATATCCTTTGGGTCATTATGTTTTGAAAATCGAGTTTTATTTATTTATTTACAAGTTTCATCAAATATAGAGGTTTGTAATAAGAGAAAAATTTGTACCCTAAATTACTGTAGAAAATTATATCAGAAAAAAGTGTTTCTATGTTAAAACGTATAGCTTTTTAGCTTTTATGAAATACAATACATTGGATATTTGTGGAAAATTCTGAAATTCAATAAGCTGACATTGTATGTCACAGTATCGCATACAGTTATTACACATTTTGTTATAGAATTTCATTACAGGGTAGTGATACAAAAAAAATGCCAATAATTTTTAAGGAGTTAATGAATACTAAGTCAAACAATAACAACATAGAAATATGATCAAGAATATAAAACGTTCTACCATTAAAGGTGCTACCAAGAAAGTGAAGCAACAAGCCATATAAAAGGCTGATTTAGATGGATTTCTTTTTCATGGGTGTAGCTATATTTTCAGCCCCTAGACAGATTCTAAATCCTCAAAACTAAAAACTTGTTAATAATTAAAGGATTTAAATGTTTGACCCTTTTAAATATTTAGCGTTAGCCGTATGAATGTCGAACATTAATGTAAATTTTTAATATTTTTTAAGAATTATAAATGTATTTTTTACGAATGTCGAATATTATTCAATAAATATAATTATTTTGAGTAAAAAAAAGCAAGCTGAGTCCATACTGATGAAGTGAAAACTCTGACTCATATCATTTAGGCTCTGTGCATCTTTCAAATATCGAATCCAAATATTGTTTATGAAGCATTATGATGTCAATCGCTTGCATTTTTAAATTGCGAACATAAATCTTTTTCTATTTTGCATACGTATTAGGTTTTTCAATAGAAATTCAATTAATTAGAATATCAATTTATGTCAACTGAAAACGATTTTAAATCATAAACGAAACTTTTAGAATAACTTCCTTTGTGCAGTCGATTTTCTAACAGAGCGGAAAACATGGCAGGTGATATTTTTCAGGCATTATGTTTTGGAAATCAAATTATTTTTATTTGATTTCAGCAAATGCAGAGATATCGAAGAAATTTTTTCTATATTCGAATTTTATTTTGGCGTAATAAATGACGGAATAAAAATATTCAAATAATAAAATAACACCTATGTTCGATTTATAATCAACACAAAACGCAGAAAAGTTAAAAATATTTGTTTTATAACCCTAAATGGCATCTCTTTTATCAGTGAATATAAAATATAACTTAAGTACAAGAGTGATTATCAATTAAAAAAATAAATATATGAAATAAAGAATTGCATGTTAAAAATATATATCCTTAAAAATTATTATGGTTTAGAGTTTTGTTCTTCTCTAAAAAAATTCATTGCTTTTTTACTGGAACAGAAAAAGAATCTATAAATAAATCTGATGCATAAAGAAGAGAACAATAAAAAATTTAGCACATTTTCAAACTATATACATTTTTTTTAAAATTTTATTTAATTTTATTTATTTATTTATTTTGTAAAAGTGACTTTGATTTAGTATTCACAGAAGGATAATATCATAGATAAATTCAGAAAGATCATTTCCTATTTAACAGTAGATAATTTAGGAACAACTTCTCCTCTGGAGAAACTAAAAAGATCATCTTTTTCAGAAAGATCATCTTTTTTTATGAATGTTTTTAAAAAATTCGAGATGAAGACCAATCAGAATGCCTAAATAGTCCAAAATGTGAATGTATTTTTATGGCAATGTTATAAGAATTTTAACGTCTTTTATATTGTCTATACTAAATCATAAGAGGTGCATTCTTCAAATGCATCATATATTATATTTATTTTAAGAAAACAAAGGTTTCTAAATTACACAGTTTCAAGTAATCCCATTAGTCTTGTACACTAACCAATGAATGAGAATTGGAATAAATGAATTAGAATTATCTTTATTTAAAAAAGGATATATTCATAACATATAAACACTAATATCTAGATTGGAGCAAAAATAATTTATTTGAATGATGTTGGAAGAAATGTTTTATTTATAAAATGATAGACGAAATAAAAAAAGTTTCCCCTCAAATGAATAGCATAAAGGCGAAAAGTTTTCTAGAGTAACTATTTTCTAATCACAGTTTCTATTATTATTATTATTTTACTTTTTTAAAATCTTGAACTAAAAAAAATAATTAAGACAGGGTTTCCGAAGCTCTACTGGAAGAAGTTTTTTGGCTCACCCAGAACTGGATTTTTAAGGAACTCTTGAAGAACTAGATTTAGATGATGAGTTGCCGCAATGTGATATTATAACAAATCAAATCAATTCCATTGAGTCTTTTCCCTAAAAAATAAATCTAAACGTTGAATTTTTTTCAATAAATTTGGAAATCAGTGAAAAATTTCCTACTTAGTGTAGCATTCATGTTATTCACAAACAATATTATTTTTTCTATAAATTCGACTTCGGCTATTAGCGATAACCCTAACCACACTCCGAATTCTTTACCCAAATAGCTTAATCCTTTTAGCCCTACCGGTGGCCTTTAACATCGTGGTATTTTAAGTTCTAATTTTCATTTCTTTTCAAACCTGATGGTAGTATTTGCCACGACTTCCTGGTTCCCATACTCATTGTAAAAATGAGAGGAAATTAAATGTGAATGTTCTCTTGGTAACCCTTATCACTAATTTCCATCATTTTTTAAATTACACAATTTAAAAATTCAGGACTGAAAGGGTTAAAGCATTGCTTCATCTCTGGTCTTGGCTCATACATATATTTTTCTAATGAGGAATAAAAAACGTTTATTCTGATGTATTGTCTGCCGTAAAAACACTCATTAGTTTTATTATCAATCGAAGGAAATATTTAGCTTTCTTTTAAAACCGCTCTCGATAATTTTTCGTTATAAGAAATAGATAGACAGGGTAAAGGGCAACTGCATCCAAGTCCTGATTCAGACATCTTATCGAGATCTTCATCCAAGCAACACGATTGTGTTTCGTTTCTAATATCACAAGGGTCAATATCTTTCATTATTAAAAACGTTTGATCTATGCAACCGCAATTTGCAGCATTTTCCTTTAGGATACAGGCTCGAACGCATTGATCTTTACTCATCACAAAAGCCTTTTTTTAAGTTTTGTAGTTTCTGCATTTATCTGGATAGGGAGCTGGTAATCGATGGAAAATTGTTTGTTTTAATGACATCGTAGTTTCGTATCCAGGGCTGATAATATATCCTTCTTCTTCAAGATGGGGATATTCACTCGGCACATGAATAATAATTTTAGTTCCCACTGTATGCGTTATCGGTAGATAAAAAAAAGTTTGTACGTTCAATTTTAGAATTAGGCCACTTTCAATACCAATTTCTGATGTTAACATAGGTTCGGTATTTTGAAGTTTTTGGTTAAATGTAATGCAATTTCCGTATCGAAGATCAGCAAAATAGCTTAACTGAACTGAGTCTCGGAACACATTCTACCATCAAAAGAGCATTCCTTCAAAACCTCTTTTAGCTCATGCCACAATTCAGAACGATTCTTTTCTGGCAAGTTATTATAGTGATCCAGGAAATTCAGAGCAGAATAGTTTTCTTTATTACGGATGCTTGTTTTATTTTTTAACTCTTTATAATTGCGTAAACTTCTGCGTTCAGAAAATACGAGAGGTGCTTCAATCTTCTCTTCTATTTACCTCCATGGAATTGGTGAATTTATTTTCAGATTCAAATTGCAAACAGTTACGGCAGGAAATTTTAAATTTTTTGTATATTCCACTCGTAAGGGGATAACAACAGGATATTGCAGATACAAATTCCAAAACTTCAGTATTTTGTTTACAAACATTACAATGCTTACAACCTGATTAAAAAAACAAAAAATAATAAAATGCAAAACATTTTTATTTGATTTGAAAATGAATTTCCTACTTGGGAGATCGTATAAATCCATAACTCTTCCCACAAAATTGAAAGAAATTTGCCCTTTTCTTCATGTTTCAAGACAAATTTGAGCGGTGTTTTTCCGATCACGTTTTGGATACATAAATTTCCATTATGATTAATGTTTACAGAATGCGAAGTTCTAAGCGATTCTTAATAATGTAATTTTGATTTATCACATAGCATATCTAAAATATAACACGATATGTATATATAAAGTTATACTAAATAGAGCATCGATACTAAATGAAAGTATGAAATAATATAATACTAAATCATTCATTGCGGATTAGATTATTATTGAAAACCGAAATGAATGTGCCTAGGTGAAATGTAAGTGAGTTTCTTTATGTCAAACAGAGACTGTGTTTGTATTCACAATGAGTGAGCTAAAGAAAATTTACTGTGCTTCTTTTGTAAATACAGTTACTTTATCGAACTGCATTTTATAATAAATGTTTTCAAAATAAATGAATTTTAATATTTTTTGCTTACGAATTGAATGGAAAGTATCCATTGTTGTCTGCATTGTAAAAATTTCATCACTTTTATTTCTAGCTGCGCTATTGAGTTTAAATTAAAAATCGATATGAGTGCATTATTGTCCTTAATTGCCGAATAAAGAATTTTAATGATTATTCCATTGAACTTACAAACGTTAAGAATTATAAACGATTTTCTTAAAAAAATAATAACATTTATTATATAATTTAAAAACTGAAAACTTTTGACCAACTTTAAGTTTAGAAAATCACGTTGCTCCAGTATCATTTCGGGAATAAAGTAATTCAAACAGTAGATTATCTAGATTTGGATAGTTTATAGCATCTATATCTATAGTATATAATGATAACATTTAAAGTATAACTAAAGAAAAATATTTGATATCTGATTATTGCATTGTTTTTTTAAATCGTATTAAAAATATGTGTTCTATAGTGAAGTTAAAAAACTAAAATTAATTCAACCGTGAAATTCTATTTGGAGAACGGTGATAATTTTTTAAACTTTTTTTAATGGTTCAAAAATGCCTTACCTTTTTTAAATGATTCAAAAAAATTTCATAACCAAAAAAAGTAAGGAGTAACATGATGAAAAAACTTAAAATTAATTTAGGAAGGAATAATTAGTACATAAGACCCGCAATCCAATGACAAACGTGATTGAGTAGATTCTCTAACATCTAAAAATACATTGCATTGCATAAAGTGATGCAAGGTCAATTTTTTTTCCCTTGAAAGATTGACAATGGATTTTAAAAAATTCAATTTGAGCATGAGTTAAAATATCGGTATCACGTCAGCATGAAGTAATATTACAGGTATCACATAAACATGAATTAATATTAACTGGTATCAGATTAGCATGAATTAATTGCGATAAACTAATAATGTAGCATAGATTTAAAAAAAGGAGTGTTACAGCACTTTCCATAAATATTGTTTTTACAATTGACGTTATGACTAAAAATAGACAAAGAAGATTTTTGGTCGAAAATGTTCTTTATCTATTTTTAGATTCTATTACCTATCTCGCTGATTCTATTTCTTTTATCTTTCTATCTTTGAAAGAAGATTAAATCAGTCAACTATCAGCGAGAAAGGTACGTCTAAAATAGAATTTAATTTCTTTTGCCAGTTCTCTATAAAACCAGTATCCGCAATGAAGAATTTGTCTATTGAGATTTAACTTATAATTTGCAAGCAATTAGTTTAAGATTTTTGCTTTTTGAAAAATGCATTTTGATTATTCAATTAACTAAAATATATCCTGATTTTATTTAGTTATTTATTTTATTTATTACTTATTGCATTTATCAAAGCTAACACTTTCACTGGGGGCATTTCGTAAATTCGGGTTGGTTCTTGCCACCCTTGGCAGGTACAGAAAAGGGAACTAATTTTTTTAATTCACGCACTCTCTATTGCATGTTACAACAAAAGAACCCTCTTTGAAATCTGATTAGCATAGTAAATAATCTTCAGCATCCTAAGAGCGAAAAATAGAAGAATCCTACTTATCTCAGCAGTAAAACTCTCTAACTTTAATTTTAGAAACAAAATCGTTATAACTATAAAAAGAAAAACGTCAAATCCCCTATAATTTTAGAAGACGGTAATAGCGTATCAAGAAGTCTCTTACATTATTCTATAAATTATCATGAAGTTTTATGAATAAATGTTCTTATAAATGTAATAAAAGGAAAACTAATTTTCTTATAAAAAATCTGGAGGTCAAAACAAAAATCACAAAAGCCTGAGAGTAAACAAAGATGATCTGAGTAAATGGAGTTACAATGAGTTTATTCATTCATATGTATACTGAAAGTTCATGGTGAAAAGAGTCTAGGTTTTCGATTTAGCCCTTCTAATAAAATGGATTTGATAAATTAAACTTTCGAAGGCTTAACAAATCCCACTTTCCCCTTCAAAGTCACGCTCTGTTCAAATTAGAAACATTTCTGCCAAAAAATTCCCCCCCCCCTTCTTTTTTTTATCAACCTTAAAAGGATGCTAGCAGGATACCGTAGACACAACATTCGTAACTTTATATTGCGCACATATTTATAATTAGAATTATTACAAACATACTCCACCCCCAAAAAACAATTTTTATTAATTTAATTGATTTATCTCAGCAGAAAAGAATAAATTAATCTTCCTAAAATGACGACAATTTTGTTGTTGTTTTAACTACTTTTATTTGAAATTCTTAAAAAAAAATGCTCCCGCATTTGAAATACAATTCTTTCATTTAATAAAAAATCTAAATAACGTAATTTTGTTATGTTACTAACTTCCAATTATCTACTGCATTCAGCCGGGTCAATAACAATATTACATAGCCTAGAGCAGGAGCTCTCAAAAGGTGGGTCGAGACTCCCAGGGGGTCGTGAGATGTAGAAGAAAAGTTTAAAGAAAATTAATTTGATGCTATAGTTTTCATTTAAAAAAAAAAGAGTACGCATAAAGCTTTTAATACACATACAAGTTGGTTTTTGTGTTCTATTAGTTAATAGGATATATGAACTTGTTTGGAATTAACCAATTTTTTAATGTCTAGAATAAGCTTTGTAACGCAGAAACCAATGTCATTCTAGTGTAAAACGGTTTCTTGATTATGTTTTTAAATTTATCATTATTGAGAATCTTTGTTCATAGTTGTAACATGTAAAAAATGACGAAGTTTGTAATGCTGTTGTGGACAGTTCTGGGTATTCCTTTTTAATACATATCCAAAATTTGTCGATATAAGCTTTGTCAAAAGTTACTTCAGCTGACTGATCACTTGAAATCTCTATCAGTTGATCATGATGGCTGGCACTTAGCTCAGCCTTTGTTGCGGCCTGCTCACTGAACGGATTGACTATCCACACAGCCCCACTCATATCCTCGACTGGAATGTAATCTGTAAACTGTTGAGATGAGAAGATACTAGTAAGGAGAAAGATGAAGTTTCAAGGGATTTGGCGCCAATACCCGGCACATACTCTCTAAAAACTTTCTCAAGTACGTGTAAATTTTTCAAAATCTCTACCTAAAGTTTAGACAGTTAAAACTTTTGTGGGGGGGG
>JAOUZG010010351.1:185881-338266 GCA_026289955.1 Argiope argentata | reverse complement strand
TTTCCCTCATCGTACGATGCAATCGTGAACAGAGAAAATAAGATAATTGAATTTGGTCATTTCGTTGAATAGTTGCCTTTTTTGCCATTTTACAATCGTGACTTTCAACAATCATGTTCTTGAAATTTGACTAATATCAACGGAAATCAATGAAATAACATTATAGTACATTATATGATTACGTGCAGTTTTTCTTGACAAATAAAATTATATACAATACAGTTTAACTTCGACTCATTTCAAAGGAGAATAAATTTTTTAAAGCATTAGTTTCGAATCAAATTAACAAAAAGAGAAAGCAATTTCTCCGATCATATTACATTTTACAGACTAATTCAATTACCATTTCGTGATATTTTGTATCTCTAGTGAATTCACGTAAAGATTTGGAAGCTGTAATGCAATGACAGTTAAAACGATGGACTATGGCAAACAGAAAAAAATATATATATTAAATAGACGAGTTTTTCTATCAGAAAAGACATTCATTTCCTTTCAGATATTCTTTCATTTAAGACATTCATTTCTTTTCAGGTATTCTTTCATTTAAGACATTAATTTCCTTCCAGATATTCTTTCATTAAAAACATTAATTTCCTTTCAGATATTCTTTCATTAACGACATGCATTTCCTTTCAAACATTAACTGCATTTTTTTACCCTTTTTATTTCATCTTTATGGAGTCCGTTTATAAAATATGAAATTAGTTCTTATTGAACTTGATAAGTATATTTCTTCCTTAAAATAAGGGAGCCAAAAATTAACAGTTTCAAAAGATTTTATAAACTGAGCATGAAGAATTTTAAAGTAATCTTGAGTAAAGATGGCAAAATGATCAATTGAGTTGCGAGAGATCTGAATTGCAGTTATGATTGATAGAGAGAACAAAAGGGGCTAAAATTATTATTTAAATAAATTATTCCTTCTAATTACTTAGGAAAATCATTCATATCTGCGATTCGGTTATAAAACGTGAAAACAAAACAATGCAATTAATAAAATATTATTAAATTCGATTAATATCTTTCAAATATATAAATAAGTTCAATAGAATTTTACTGCCAAGTATTGTAATTAAAACAAGTTCAAATCAATGGTTCGATAGCACCACAATTTGAATTTATAGATAGATATAATTATTTATTACAAGAAATAAAAATATGTTGGATTGTCGATAAATCTTCTTAATGATAACAAACTTCGACCAATTCTAAGGAAAATTAGTTTTTACGAGTAAGCCATTTATGCCATATATTTAGCATAGTAAGTCGCTGACCTAGGGATGAATTCCACGATGGAAAAAAAAGATTTTACACAACACAACATAATTCTCCATAACCGCATTCCGTTTTCTGCTCAAATTTTATAAGAAAAATGTATATATGTGTAATTGTTGGATATTTTTGAACCCATATTTTTCAATCCCAGACCATGATCTCAATTTGCATACGGTTGGTGCAAGCTTTACATATTTTTTGTTGGAAACATTAGAGGTGTGTCAGACACATAAAAGATGTATGTATTTTTGCGTTGGTGTTGATGCTGACTTCGCGAGGAGCGAATGAATGTCTAAGGCATGCACCAACCGGGTTCATGTAGTATTATGCTCTTGTTTTTATTACTCGAAGAAACGAGTTATATTTTTTATATAACTGATTAATAAATCTATATTTTAAGAAACCCGGCTCCTTATTTTAAACCATAGCCGACAACAGTAATGATAATCTCTTAATTTAATTTATATCCTAAATAGTTTTCTATTTTTTAAGTATCCGACTACGTTGAAAACACTGGTTTTCGACCACATCGGCGAAATTTTTTTATCGTCATTTTTTGTACTACGGACTTTTCTCTTTCTAAAACGGTTTATCGTTTGTTCCTAAGTGAATTAGAAAAAAAGTTATAGCGATTTTAAAATACCTAACCGAAGCAAAACAAAACCGGAAACGGCATTCCAAAACCGGAAGTTGAATTCCGAAACCGAAAGTGTCCTTCAATTTGCTAAATTTTGATATTTTCTCTTGGTTTTACTTTATAAAATAGTTTTATTTTATGTTGCTAGCGGCAAGCCACACCGTTTTTAACACATACTTTCCTTATTTCTTTGCGAAAAATTGGCAACAACTGTATTCGTTTGCTGTTTTGTTTACGACCTCGTGCTTGCTTCGCTAATTTTGTTTTACTTCCTTTAAAAGAGAAAATTTTGATTTTTCTTTAAAATTTTTGCAGTTTTTGACGTGAAGTTTTATTTATAATGGGTCATCTGAGAAATTATCGCTCAAAGAAGCGAAAATTTTCCGGAAATCAGCACAATTCTGGACATTCTAAAAAAGGTAATGAAAGTGAAATTCCAGCCAATTCAACTGATGTTACTACTGCAAGTTCTTCAAAACTTAGTGGTAATAACTATTTGCATATGAAAAGTTCTTCAAATCCTGATGAACTATGTGGAAATCGAATAATGGACATTGAGATTTTAGTGTCAGTGTTAACTACATTATGTTGTCCCATGTGTTTGAAAAAACTCTGCTTAGAAGAAGATTCTCGTTTTGGTTTGTGCTCAAATTTTTTATTAAAATGCCAGAATTGTTCATTTCATAAAGGATTTGCTTCATCAAAAAAGAGAAACAATGCTAATGATATGAACACTTTACTTGTGTATGGTTTAAGGCTAATTGGAAAAGGGTATACTGCAGGTAAAAAATTGATCTCCATGTTAGATATGCCTTTTCTTTCTAAAGCAACTTTCAGAAGTCAAGAGTTAAAACTTCTGAAAGCTGCATCTAAAGTTGCTGAGAAAAGTATGAAAGATGCAGCTGAACAAATACAAATTTCAAAATGTTCACAGTTTAACATTGTAGATTGTGGAGTATCTGTGGATGGCACTTGGCAAAAGAGGGGTTTTTCCTCCTTGAATGGCCTTGTAAGCTGCATATCAATAGACACTGGCAAAGTATTGGATATTGAAGCTATATCACAATTTTGCAGAATCTGCAAAACTTTCTCAGGAAAGCAAAAAGCTTCAAATAAACCCCATGTATGCAAAAATCATGATGGCTCAGCTGCACGCATGGAGACAATTGGAACCTATCGTATTTTTGAGCTTTCAGAAAATAACCGGAACTTGCATTATACCGAGTACTATGGAGATGGGGATTCTAAGGCCTATGATGCAGTAAAGGATATTTATGGGAAGGACTCTATAATTAAATTGGAATGCATTGGTCATATACAGAAAAGAGTTGGAACTCGCCTTAGAAAATTGAAAAAGTGCACCAAAAGAATTGGGGGAAAGGGGAAATTAACTGATCGCTTCATTGACAAATTGCAAAATTACTATGGAATTGCTATTCGTAGTAATAAAGGCAATTTGCTTGCTATGCAAAGTTCTGTTATTGCAGCATTTTATCATTGCTGCTCAAGCAAAAAATATCCGATGCATGGGCAATTTCCGAAAGGTGTCGACAGTTGGTGCAAATATCAGCGAGAAAAGGCAAGCAAAAGAACATTCCAGGATAAGTCAGCAGGACTTCCACAACACATAATAAACAAAGTAAAACCTGTTTACATGAAATTATGTGAACAGGCATTACTGCGTAAATGTTTACACGGAAAGACACAAAATGTCAACGAGAGTTTTAATGGAATGTTATGGAACTTTGTTCCAAAAGAGTAGTTTGTTGAATTACAAACATTGCAGCTAGGGTCTTTTATCACTGTACTTCAATTTAATGATGGAATGAGAGGCTTGCTGGAAGTTCTGAATAATTTAAAATTGAATGTAGGACATTACATGCTAAGTGGAATGTCATTACTTGAAAATCAGCGAATAAATGATGCTGAAAGACATTCACTAGCAAAGGCAAAAACTCAAAGAAAAAAACTTTCTGCTCTCAGAGAGAAAAAAGGCCTACTTATTGTGGAAAAAGAAGGCCTGAACTATCATCCAGGCGAATTTTAAATGATTTTAATAAAGGAAACAATGTTTTTCAACTAAAATTTACCTTTAACTTCAATTATCTCAAAACTTGAATTTTCATAAAAATGCTCCACCGTTAACATGATATCTCAAAAACTAATAGAGGTATCTACATAAAACTTTCAGTATATGTTTTAAATGATTTGGACAATGAGATGAACCAAAAGTTTTATTATTGATGATATACTTTTTCATTTATGGGTCTTTTTAGCAAAAATATGTTGTGAATTTATGGGAAAAATGCATATATATGTATATTTTTACCAATAACTTCTTTGCATCTCAATATTTTTCTTAGATTTTGGTTCATTTCATTCATCACTATATTCTATAAGTTGTGTTTAAAGGAAATTAAGATTGTTGCATTACAATTTTGGGTAGAGTGTTAACCGTTTTGGTTAAATTTCCTTAAATTTCACTTAAAATTTTCCAATTTCTCAAAATATAATATATTTTCATTTTTTTTTGTATTTATAGTGTTTATAACTTATAATACATCTGAAAACCATAAATAATTTTTTTAAAAGCCACTTTTTCAAAAAATTTCCTTCGAACGTAGTCGGCTACCTTAAATTCAAATTAACCCATATTGCTTTATTCTAAAAGTATCTCTTATTTTCTACTCCAAATCCTACTTTTTAAAAATTAAATTTTTTTAAAAAAATTGTCAATTTTATAATTCTTGCGCTACTAGAAAAGATAAAAATCCTAAACACCAACGACATAACTTCTAAAGATTCCTAAGATCCTCTTTCCTAAATCGACACGTGTTAAAAATCCCTATAATGATCTTTTTGTAAAAGCACCAAGGGAAAAACCGACTTCTACTCTTGTGCTCTAGTGTAAATAGACGTGTTTTATCTTTGCTCCTACATATTAATCATACCCATCCGTGGAAAAATAAATTGAATTTAATTCCCAATTGGGTTTTTTTTATCGGCCACTTATCTGCAAACTTATGTTATATATACATAAGCCTAAAAGGCAGTTCCATGTATAATCTAATCAATGAATTACAATAACTTGACATATATGTATAGTACGAAGCTGTTCAGGTCTAAGAAATTTTTGATTTATTTTCTGTGCTTATGATTATATGTAGCAAAACTAAGACCCAAAATTATCAGAACATTTGGTAACAAGCTTTGAATGGAAAGAATGTGGCAATTAACAAAAATTAAGAGAATTCAAGGAAAACAATTTGGGTATTGAAATATTTTTATGTCCTTTTAAGTATTTTGAATGGTATTTTACCCCTTCTTCCCACTAAATGTTTTATGGAAATCTCCTCTGTTGGAAAAATTGGACGCTACAAATAATAACATGCTTTCTGAGCTCATCTCTTCCAATTTACCGGGATTTTTTTCATCTGGGCTCTTCCAACTGTAAACTTAGAGCAATAGTTGAAGTAATATTCAGTATAAGTTGTTTGAACTTAAACATGCGCTTTGGGTTCCTAGATGTATTTTTTTGCTTTTATATTTAACAATTACGGTAAAGATGATTGAAAAAATATTATTTTTGTTTTCATTTTAATACCATATGAGTATTTTGTTTGTTATTATCATATACAGAAATGTGAAAGTTTGCAAGAATAGCTGATAATCAATTCTTTTTACCGATTTTATGCCGGTTAAAATACCGAGAAAATATTTTACGTCCACATTTTCTTTGTACAAATAAGAGGTTAGGTCTGCAATACTAGAGCTCTCATATACATTAATTTTTCAATTCTTCCATAAATCAGACAAATATTTATATCAGTATGTAAAGTATCATTTGGTGTGAAGAAAGAATAAAATACCATTCAAAAAATTTAAAACAAACAAAGACATTTTAATAATTGGTATTTTTTAAAAGTCTCTTAATTTTTGCTACTCTCTCTATTTTTCTTAGTATTTCTTTACTAACAAATGGCATTCCAGAGTTTAAAATTCATTTTATAATAGAATGTGTATGTGTGTCACATACGCTTAAACATATTTTAGCAGAGGCGTGACCGAGGAGAAAAAAACTTTTGAAATTTTAACTTCGATTTACTTCATCTCGGGAAGCAGTATTTTTTATAAAGAAAAATCACATAAGTTTTTTTTAAATTCGGATTGCTGTCATTAATAGAAATTTCAAATCATTCTGCCGGAAGTAATTATATTAATGGATTCATTTCCAATTTTATCGAATAAGCAACATAATTTTCCAAGTGAGCCAATTTTAGCCCATTGTGGCTAACTTGATTTTTGTTCTTCTCAATAATCTCCACTTGTGAGCAAGCACTATGTGCGTTTTTCATTCTCTTCTAAACATGCCTAAATACTAAATTTCAATCTAAATTAACGAGTTTCATACCTGCTTGGAAACATTGCCATTTTTAAATTAGTGTAGAGATATAAGTTTTAATAAACAATAAAAGAGATATTAAAGGTTCATTTTCTAGATCTTTATATCTCCAGAATGAAGGAATTTATTACTAACACATTCACTTACAGCATACTTTCTTAGCTTTCTCAGAATGTTTAAACTCTGAAAGGGAATAGAGATAAATAATGTAAGAGCCTCCCACTGAAAACATTTCCTGAAGCTTATAAATATACTTGATAAAAGATAGCACAGAAGTATTTTAGATTGGAGAAATTCTCCTCACGTTTATTAACAATTTTTCAACTATAAAATAAAAGAATGTAAAAAAGTATCCCTTTTCTCTTTAAATGAGCTATAATAAAATTTTTAAATTAATGTAAGATTTTTAGCATTTGCATATCCAATCTCAATTCAGCTATTAATTAAATAATTCAATACATAATTTTAGTTTAGAAATTCTATTACATTGCATTTATTCATAAAAGACATGGACAACATTTCAGAGTCAGTAATTTCCAATATTTTTTTTTTCATTTTCCTCAAAGTTTGCTCTATTATTATTACAAAACTTAGTCACAAAAATCTGAAAAAAGAAATGGTTAATTCTTACTTAATAAAGGACAGATGTGCACATAATCCAAATCGAATCTGTATCTCCATCGGAATAATGTGAAAATTGATTGAATCAAAGAGAGATAGAGGGGGATTTAGTATCTTCCATATCATACAGAAAAGTTATCAAGAACCAATTTAGAATAGTCCATGATATGTGCCCACCATTTGACTGACTGTAACTATATACTGATACAAATAATACATGATCAGTTTCAACAAAATATTTAGTAATAGAAATCTACTATAGTTTAGTAGAATGTTGATGACTTTAAAAAATATCAGTGAAAATGTGTTAAATATTAGCTTTAGAAATGCCTTTTATTAAAAAATATTCGAAAATATTTCTCTCCATTATTGGTTGTGAAAAATAAATACAAAAGTGTTGATTAAGTTTTAATTAAAGAGACTCAAAAATAAAAAAATTCTTAGATAATTTACTTAGAATTTCCAAATTATTCTTACGAATTTGTATTAGCATTTCAATTTCAAGTTAACCATATGCTTCTAAAAAGAAATTAACAGAGATGCTCTTTGAACAAAAAGTTAATGAACCGTCCGAATGAATAAGATAATGGCAGCATCCTTCATGACCATTTGGTAACTTGTGATTTTGGCGATGAAAATTACTCTGTAAAATGCAAAAATTATTGCCCTATGTTTCTTAAAAACCGAGGTCGAGGTTCTTCTGGTGAATTTCATGTGATGTCATGGCGTATTAGTACACTATATCAACTCGGAGAGTAGAGACGAGTTAATCTCTGGAGTTTGTAAAGAGAGCTAATAGATGTTGAGGGTTTTGATAGTTACATAATAATTAGTTACTCTATTTTCTATAAGTAATTTTCTTGTGGCCAATTGGCCGTAATTTTTACTTGGTCTTGTTTTTTTGCAATATTTGAGGAATAAAGATTCATGGATTGTTTATAAAAATACAACGTACACAACTATATTTATACACCGGATATATAAATACACTGGAGGATTTTCACAACAATATTAAAATCTATATAAGTCCATGATTTGAAAATCATATACACTGGATATAGACTAAATGAACAACTTTTCATGCAGGACAGAAAAACCGTCTTTCAGGAAAATTATTATTTTTTCAAAAATTTCCATAATTATCAGCAGTGATAAACCTAACCAAATACCAAATTCATTTCCCAAATAACTCAAAAGCTCTGGAACTTCCCATTTCGCTCGCTGTTCATATACGTATTTTTCTAATGTTGAATAAAAGACATTTATTTTAATGTGTTGTTTATTATACACGCATGTACTGTTATAACGTTTATTTGAATTACTTATTTTATTCGCAATCTTATTCATTAAATTCTCTTCAGTTGAATCATAAGTTTCAAATCCAGAAAAAGCATATAATTCATCATCAACCAAATCATCCGATTCTCTCGTACTTGTAGCAGATACATTTATTAATTTTTCAGAAGATAAAATTGATCTCGATAAGTTTTCATTATAATAAACAGATCTGCAAGGTAAAGGACAATTGCACGTAGGTCCAAATTGGGACATTTTATCTAAAACTTTATCTAAGCAACATGCATGTGTTTTGTTGGTAAAGCTGCAGTGTTTAAGGTCATTCATCACTGCTAAGGTTTGATCAATGCAACCGCATTTTGCTATATTTTCTTTCTGTATACAAGATCGAATGCATTGATTTTTACTCATCATAAACATTCTTTTCTCAGATTTATAGTCTTTGCATTTATCTTGGTAAGGAGCTGGTAAACGATGAAAAATTGTTTGCTTTAAAGCTATCGAAGTTTCGTATCCAGGGCTTATAATGTAACCATCATCTTCAAGATTGGGATACTCATTCGGCTCATGAATAACAATTTTGGCTCCAACTGTGTGAGTTATCGGTTGGTAGAAAACACTCTCCAAGTTTAATTTTAGAATTAAACCACTTCCAATACCAGTCTCTGATGTCCACAAAGAACTTGATGCATGTGGATTTCTTTTATTAAATGTAATGCAGTTTCCATACCGAAAGTTCAGAAGATAACTTATTTGAGAGGGTGAACAGATCTTTCCCCCAAAAGAGCATTCTTCCATGAAATTCCATGGCAAATGTCCTTTTTGAAAACGTTGCTTTTCGTCCAAGAGATAGTAAATATCCAGAAATTTCGAAACTGTACCGTCTTTTTTTTCACTAACGTTTTTTACATTTTGAGACATTTTGCAAGCCTGCAAACTTCTACGTTCCGACAATATAAGAGAAGATCCAACCAAGACATCTCGCTCATGATTATAATCACATTTTATATTTATCATGCGATTGAGATTACATATACTCACAGCAGGGAATTCTAAATATTTTACTTTATCCACGTGTAGATTTACTACAACGGGGTATTGTGAATATAAATTCAAAAATTTCTGTATCTTGTAAATGCTTCCATATAAACTTATTAAAAGTATGAAAATCCAAAATATTTTTCTAACATGTAATGATGAGTTTCCAATCTGGGAAACAGCGTAAATGGATGAAGTTTTGAAGAAGATTGAACGATTCTTGAAATTTTCTTCCTCGCTTTTCTCATCAGAATTGAGTAAATTTATTCTATGAAGATTTTTCGTATTTTTGGAAATCGTAAGTTGCTTCATCTTTTAATTTTACACAACACGAATCTGAGTCTTGAAGAGAAGTTTTGGTTTGGACAACCCGCAGCATGAAATGCATAAATAGAAATAAATAATTTTTTAAAACTGGAATTTAAAAACGCAAGAAATAAAAATTATAATCGTTTCAATTTTATAGAATCAGATATAGTTGGAAACAGAAATAAACGTGCATCCGCTGAATGCGAGTTTGAACATGTTTGAATAGAATCTGATTTGGTACCAACAGAGATCACGCGAGAAAGCTATTCATCTGCTATCTTTGTAAATGTAATTGTAAAAGATTTCTTATGTTAAAGATGGCATAAAAATAATATCTGTCATTTATGAATTATTGGAAATTTTTCCATTTTTGCTTTACTTGCCGCGACTTTGCGCCTTTTATTATTAAAACGATTCGATAAAAAAAGATGTCATACAAAATAATTATTGGAATATTGGTTGTCATTACCTTAATTTATAAATAAAATACCGGGAATATCAATTTTAAAGAACTCACAAAGATTATGAATTGTAATGAGAGATTTTCAAAATAATGTCTTTTATTGAATTTGTTGTAAAACTAATTTAAAAACTGAAAAGTTTTGAAACTTAAGGAACCAAGCAGTTTTGTTTGTTTTTTAAGCAATAAATTAGTTTTTACTTTTAAGCTTATCCTATATTTGAATTTTTTACTGATATAAAAGATTACTAAAAATAATTGGCATTAGCCTATTGACTAAATGTTGCGCAGTTGAAAACAATGCACTGTATAGTAAAGTTAAAAGTAGCTACACTGAACCAATAATCAATTTCCTGTTTGGATTTTTATCTGAAGTGCTCTTATTAGAGAATTATTTTCTCTGTTTTTTTTTTTTTTTGTGTGTGTGTACAGTTTTACAAAATTAGCATAGAGAATCAGATGCCTCAAAGTGAAATTGTTGAACTATTTTTGTAGAACTGCAAAGTGTCGATTCATGCAATATGACATTCACGTGTAAATGTAAAAGTTCTATAAGTCGTAAAGCATCTAACTGAATATTGCTCTATGCTATAATGTTAATTCAATTTCAAATACAAGATGTGCAATAGATTTCAAAATTAAATGGATGGGAAACATTTAATCCATTAGGAAAGTAATATTAATATAAATAGAAAAAATGGATTTAAATATTCTGTTTTGACACTAAGGATTTCAAGTAAGAATGTGGATGTTTTCGAGTCTATGCAAGTAAATGTTTTTGACGAAAAGTATGGTTTATAACACATTTTAAATTATTTATTGTTGATTTGTAAAAGATGCTGCCATTGCAAAAAATTATGCAGATATTTGCTTGCATTCTATAAAAATCCTTTTTTTTTTTGCTAAACAAATATTTTTATATCATTCGAATAACTATATTCTTAAAAGTCATAATCCTTGACTTAAAGCAAAAGAATACTTACAACAGAATTCAAGGGACACTGAACCTAAGATAGAGATTTCAGAGTTGAAGATTGGAAAGAAATAGTAAAACATTTTAATATTGACGATTGAGTAATACAGATTAAACTGAAGAATATGTGTAACGACTGACCATGGTAAATTTTTAAATTTTATTTGATTCTTGTCAATCAAAATAACTAATTTATGAAAAAGTATTGCAAAAGTAAACACTTTAGAGAATGGATTGACGTAATCAACAATCCCTTTCATTTAATTGGCGAAAATTAGATCCTCCTACACGTATGCAATACAATTGGCTTTAATTTTACAAAGTAAGTATTGTAACTAATAGAAACTAACTAAATAGAAAATAATAATCCACGAATAATTCCATCATGCAATTGTCTACTTCACTCTATGAAAAAACATAACACCCAAGTCCTCTGGTTCTATTTATTTTTAAACTAACTATTTACCTAATTATATCAAAACAGTTTTCCCGTCACTTATAAATGATCCAAAATAATAGTTTTTTTCTTTGTAATTAACTTGAGTTACTACAATGTTCATATTTTAAAAGATAAAAACGTGAATACAAGAAATAAAAATTATTGACTTTGATCAATTACCTGAATGATTTACTTTTTTGGCTGTTAGATGATTACGGCCAATCATTTACTACTCGTGCCTTTGAAACTTGGTAGAAATAAACAAGGTTAGATTTTAAAACATTATGTGATTGTACTTAGTCTTGCTTGACAAAAGAGATTTTATAATGTACAATTAACCTTTGGTTTCACTTCAAAACATACTGAATAAAATTTGTTTTATGCATCGGTTTTTTAAAAAAAAGAGGAAACGTTTAACTCTATTATGTTTCATTTTACAGATCAATTAAAGATTTTACTAAAAAGTTACATTTTCAGTGAGTCAGTCTATTTAGATTTGAAAACTTCGTTAAATTGACAGTTAATGCTCTATAGAACAAATATAAACAAAAACATTCAGCATTCTGTTAAAGGGAATACGAAGACATAAATTAAAGGACAATTTGTTGAAGAAATTAATTATTTTATCAAAACATTTCGTTGAATAAAATCAATCCCAATTCATTTTGATATTAATTATAAAGTCACATAATTCAAAAAAATAATAAAAAAAGAGAATCAAGATTGAATTTGAAAAGAAAGCTAAACTCCAAATTCTAAAAGTTTGAAAACATCGATTCTGATTAGAAATTTACTTTCCAGAAAAAAAATTAATACGAATCTTATAAATGAAAATGGGCCTGTCTGTGATTACAATCATTACTTGATTGTCTTTCAAAAATTTTAAGTATTAGAATTTATTGTGTAATATTATGCAAATTTTAGTTTTAAATAATATTATCACCTTAAATTGAACAAGAATGGGAGCTTATTCTGATCAAAAACAATAACGTTATCTCATAGATTTCAACGCTTTCTGCACAAAACAGACAGAAAGACTACGTCATCGTTTCATTATTATCGTTCTTTCCTAAACAGTATGTTTTATTTTTTATTGCTTCTATAAAAGAAAACAATAGTCCATAAAAACATGGGAATGAAGTAAATAAACTGATGAATATAAGATAATATTTTATTGATCATAATTAGAGTCCTCGTTTAATCATGATATGCAACCGAAACGAGTTTAGCATGATTTCTATCTCATAAATATGCTGTGAATTTCTTGGATTTGGATAGAAAATCAATCTTAGTTTCACTACAAAACTCTGCTACATTTTATGCGCATTTTCAACAATTCAAAGTGTTAACATTAAAAAAGTGGCGTATTCCGTACACCCAGAAAGATTAGATGCGGCCATTTTGACCGCTTTGCCGAATCTTCCAAAGCCAAGCACTTTTCAAGAATCGTTAGATAAAGCAGATTTTTATATTATATTTAGCTATTAAATTGTACATTTTCATCACATTTCATTCATTGCTACGTCGTCAGATTTTATTATCATATTTAAGAATTTTTGGATTCTTCTCCTTTTTGAATTGGAATATTCTTGAGTATTTTTACTTTGTACATTTTTACAGGTCCAATGAGTTCCTTAATTCACAAAGTATTGGCGAGTTTTAACCATATCCAATAAAAAAAACACCACCAGTGTTTCTTTCCACATCCTGGAATGGCTCTAAAAATCGCATGCTCACCATCGGCTTCATCAATGGGTTTACTAGCATTTTTCCCAAATGTGTATCGCCAAGCAACAAGTATTTTTATTAAACATCAATTGATATCCAAAACTTAATAACGGATTTATTGAGGTTTCTTTATATACATTGCACAAATAAGCACCGTATCATATCTTGGAATCGTGTTCATCTGCCGTTGGATTTTGATTTATTTCATAAAAAGATAAACAATTGTCAATAAGCGCATTCAAGATTTCTGATTTAGGAACTAAATGAAACATTTGAAGATATTCGTATCTTGTTAATTTAAGAAACATTAAATTTTTTCAAAATCTGTAATCAGTGGTACATCTGTGGAAAACATTTAGCTCCAAATCGTCTGCCACAAACTGTTCGTTGAAATATTTTTCGGAAAAAATTACTTATTTAAAGATATACAGGAGGATATCAAAATAATGAAACCCCTTAGATTTATAAAGAATCCTTTATCAGTGTCATTGTAGGGCCACCTTTGGCATGTAATTCAGCTTTGATTTGCCTAGGAATCGTTTCATACTAGTGTTGAGCAGTGTTTGGAGGAATATTGTACCATTATTCTTAAAGATATTGTATAAGTTCGGGGTGATCTGCCGGTCGAGGATATTGAATACATATTGGTCGCTCTAAAATAGACCATAACTGTTCAATTATATTGAGGACTGGTGACTGTGCGGGCCAAAGCAGATGTTTAATTTCATCCTTGTGTTCATGAAACCAGGATTGAACAAGTCTCACTGCATGGATAGGAGAATCATCCTGAAAAATTTCATCTAGCAAGAAACAAAGTTTGTATCATTGAATAAATCTGATGAGCTAAAATTTCTCTATACTTCTACCCAATTATCCTTCTTTCTTTTCTTGGTTACGATTGGTCTAGCAGAAAACTATGAAATGACTGCCCATACCATCAGCGATCCACCTTCATACTTGACAGTTGGAAGGAGACTAGTACGATCGTACGCTTGTGCAAGGTGTCCTCCAAACATGCATCCGTTCTGATGCAGGAAAAAACTGTGAAACACTATTCGTCAGATAATATTACTTTCTTCGACTTATCAATAGACAAGGTTTTGTAAGTGTGACACTACTGTAGACGACGTTTACCACTAACATCCGTGACAAGCGGTTTGGGAATAACTGCCCTACCATAAGTGCTTTGTTTATGAAGATGTCTTCCAACCGTAATTACTGACATTGGATAATCCATATGGGTATTGAGCGTTGCGATCACTTTTGCTGCAGTTGTTCGCTTTTTAGACATTACAATCTGCTTCAATACTCGTCGGGCTCTTTTACTGAGCTTCTCTTTCCAACCATTATTTTGCTTTTCCGAGCTTATCTTGTAGCACTGTCTTGACTTTAGAGACTGTACCTCTAGAAACACCTAAAAGTTGGGAGGTTTTGGTCACACTTGCTCCTGATAGATAGGGTGTAGAAATTGTAAAAACAATTTAGCGTCTTTGAAAATCTGAGAGGTCCGACATTTTATGCTTTTGAAAAAATCCAAGAATTACAGAATTTTAATAAAGCCAGCACATTTATTAAGAATATATACATTACTATATATGAAAAAATTGGAGGCTATTATTATAATTTAATGCTTACGAAGTGAATTTAAAAATGTCACTTTTATTCATAGTTGTTTCCATTATTTTGATAACCACCTGTCTGCCTCGACGTGTTTCTCGCATCTATGCAATATTATACGAAAGCAAAGTTTTTTCATATCTGAAAATTTTCTATTCACTTGTGAAATTCTAAAGAAATACAAGTCTAAATGCGAAAACTCATTACAGGTGGGGGGGTTTTCAGTACATTTAGATAGCTCCATTTTTCTAAAAAGTGCCAGAAATAACTGCAATCCGCATTTTTTTAAATTTTGTGCAGTTGCTTCATTTCCTCAATTTGGTCATTTTGAATAAGAAATATTT
The DNA here is from genome assembly GCA_026289955.1 of Argiope argentata. NCBI lineage: Eukaryota > Metazoa > Arthropoda > Arachnida > Araneae > Araneidae > Argiope > Argiope argentata. Next base: position 323,124 of record JAOUZG010010351.1, on the reverse strand, counting down.
GAAATTTATTTTAACTTTTGAGTTATTTTTTTCAGATAACTTTCTTTTTTCAGCGATTCTTTGAGACATCAGATGAGAAAATATGTATCTGAAAAAATTAGGAACATTGATAGAAATGAGTATAAACTGTTCAAACAATGCAATGTTTTCAAAAAAATGCCGCGTGGCTAGTGGGTATATTTTCTTCTTCCTGCATCATCTATATAGTTTTATTAAATAGTACTTAAATACCAGAAAAACAAGAGATTAATAGGATAAAGGCAGCAAATTCAACAATAGAAAACACAAGATTAGCTGCAATATTTGTCAAACAGTTCAAAAAGACTACAGTCAACTTTTCTAGGTATGAACAATCACAGAACGATAATAAGGAACAACAACATATAATTTTATTATATATTCACTATAAATAACTTGGAAAAGTCAATGAGTAACTAAGAAATTATAGAATGAACCAGACAAATATCATCATTTGAATCTAATTTGAGTTTTAAACGCGTTTTTCTTAACCAATTGAAACCAAAATTTGATACAGAACAACAATAGTAGAAACAAAATCATTTATCAAATTATATATTAAATGAATGCTTCTGAAAGTTCAGACTGACAGGCCTTGTTGGGATAGAGTCAAAATTTGAAAGGGGGTTTACACGATAGATGTTAAATCCAAGTATCGAATTTTACCTCTCTCTCTTCTTATCTTATCGACAGATTTTAGTTTGAATGGAGTGTGCTCAAAATTTGATAGAAATCTACAAATTTTATGCAAAGGTTATTTAACAAATTTCAATCGATTTTATCGCAGCCCACAAAATGCTAAATGTGACTTAAAGATACGATACTAATAAAGACATAATTTCAAATAAAACCAAAATTTGTTTTTAGAACTGTTTTAGTCTAAAAGAAAGAGATTGCAATACTTCTCAATATTTCCTATACCAGAAAGTAAAAAAGGCAATAAATGGATTCATTTCTTATAGCTTGAAGTAGCTGCTGTCATTACATCTCTTTAGTTTTCTCACAAGGGTTTTACTTTTCTTGCCTCCGTTTAAGAGACTGACATATGTCTACTTTTAAGCATTTCTAAATCATTCCTTTTAAAAAATCGTAAACCTGGCGAAAATTTAAGCATTAAAATAAAACAGAAATTAATATATTCTAAAATATTTCAAATTTAACATTGATGTTAAGATTTTGAATTTTTCAAATCAACAACAATTGAAAAATTTTATTGTACAAAAATAAAACTGATATCATTTGTAGTTTTTGCATTTTGAATAGTAAAAAATATTGAAATATTTATGGTAAGAATATTTGCTCAAAAGTAACTACAGGAAAATGCCAAAATTTAACTTAATTTCTATATAAATTAATATTTATTTAAATTTTGCTCTGTGAAAAGTAGACGGTATTCTTTTTCTTATTTTAATGAAAAATTGTGCAATATTTTGTTGATGTCGAAACAGTCAATTAGGAGGAGATCGTGAAATACATACATGACCACAAATATTTTTATTTATATTAGTATTAAAAGGATAATTGCAGTTTTAAGCACTAATATTAAAAGTATAAGCCAATAGAGCGACTAAAATAGATTTTTTTTCTGAAAAAACAGACATTTCATCAGTATTTGTACGTCTACATTCAATTTTATCGTATAATAATTGATATAAATTACGGAATTTTACTTCAAAAGCTGCATAAAATTATTAGCTAGCAATTTAAGTAGCTTCCATATGTATCTAACTACTCTTTTATGTAACTAATTCTTTTCAACAATTAAAATTCATAAGATATATGAGTTTCCATGCATTCATAAACTACAAGATAACCTTTTCGAAATTTCGAGAGTAAGATTTTAAATAAATTATCAAGGAATTCAAGTTCGTTCGAAAGACAATTTACAGCATAAGATTTAATCTGCTATGGTCACTTTGAAAAGCAATGAGTAAATGAGTTCATGTACATTCCTAGTAGTGGACAGAGTGGAAAAGTTTACAAAATTTATTCAAATCAGCGAGATAATATAAATTAGGAACTCTTCATGAACTTTCAAAACGTTATGGTCATGAAATTTTTTAAAAATTACAGCAAGAATTCGAATCTATTTTCAAGAACTTATTTTCAAAGATAAATAAATGATTTCAAAAAGGTTTAGCTGAATATATCTGTGGTTCATCAAATAATTTCGCATGCAGTACCTCACCTATTTTCTTCAGACACAACATTGATTTTTCTAAAAATTCAAAAACGGCCATTAGCGATAACCCTAACCACACTCCAAATTCATTACCCAAATAACTTAAAAGCGTTGTTTCCTTCCACTTTGGTCTCTGCTCATACACACATCTTTCTAACAAGGAATAAAAAACGTTTATTCTGATGTATTGCCTGCCATAAAAACACTCATTACTTTTATTATCAATCGAAGAATATATTTTGCTTTCTTTTAAAACCGCTCTCGATAATTGTTCATTATAAGAAATAGATAGACAGGGCAAAGGGCAACTGCATCCAAGTCCTGATTCAGACATCTTATCGAGAGCTTCATCCAAGCAACACGATTGTGTTTCGTTTGTAATATCGCAAGGGTCAACATCTTTCATTATTATAAACATTTGATCTATACAACCGCAATTTGCAATATTATTCTTCTGAATACAGGTTCGAACGCATTGATTTTTACTCATCATAAAAGCCCTACTTTCAGATTTATAGTCTTTGCATTTATCTGGATAGGGAGCTGGTGACCGATGGAAAATTGTTTGTTTTAATGATATCGACGTTTCGTATCCAGGGTTGATAATGTATCCATCTTCTTCAAGATTGGGATACTCACTCGGCTCATGAATAACAATTTTGGCTCCAACTGTATGTGTTATCGGTAAGTATAGAAAACTTTGTACGTTTAATTTTAAAATTAAGCTACTTTCAATACCAGTTTCTGATGTTAACAAAGGTTTTGTATTTTGAAATTTTTGGTTAAATGTGATGCAATTTCCATATCGAAGATTATTAAAATAGCTTAATTGAGTCTCGGAACACATTCTACCCTCAAAAGAACATTCCTCCAAGAATTCCTTTACATCGTGCCCCATTTCAGAACGACTCTTTTCTGGCAAATTATAATAGTGCTCCAGGAATTTCAGAACAGAATAGTTTTCTTTATTATGGATGCTTGTTTCGTTTACTAATTTTTTGCAATTGTGCAAACTTCTGCGTTCAGAAAATACAAGAGGTGTTTCAGTCTTGCCCTCCATTGACTTGAAAAGATCTTCTGAATTAATTATACGATTCAAATTGCAAACAGTTACAGCAGGAAATTCTAAATGTTTTGGATGTTCCACTTGTAAGTGAATAACAACAGGATATCGCAAGTACAAATTCCAAACTATCTGTACCTTGTATACGCATACGCACAAACTTAATAAAAATATCAAAATCCAAAACATTTTTCTTATCTTCAAAGAGGAATTGCCGATATGAGAAACAGCACAAGTGAAAGAATTTTCTAAGAAAATTCGTAAAGCACTAGTTTTCTTTCCCATATTTATAAACTTTCATTCAATTTCTTCAAAGAAAATCCCTAATTTGTTTAAAATTTAACAGTTGCGTCGTTAGGTATCCGAATAATCTAAAATAGGTGTCTCTTCTTACTGCATTAACATTCAGTTATAATTTAGAGCATTCACTAAATTTGAGTCTAAAATACCCCACTTTTCTATTTGTTATTCAAATAACTAATTTAGTGATGCATTATATGTGCAAATATTTATTTCATCATATTTAAAAGTGTTCGGTGTCAATAATAAACACGTGAAAATACTATTAAATTGTTTTCCTTGCAAATAATGTGAGATTTTGCTTTCCTTTTACATTAGAAGATACAGTCTGTTATATAAGAAATAAAGCATATGTAGTGTTTACCAGTTGGTAAATCTTCCAAATAAGCCCTGTTACCTTTAGAAAGATGAATATAATTTTTGCTTTAGGCATTGAAATTATAGATTTAAGTCTAAAATGCAAGAGCAATTGAGCAAAATCTGTCTATTGTTGTCTAGAGTCTCCACCGCTTTGGTAACAGAGCAGAATTAAGAAGAAAATTGCTTGCTTTGACATTGACTCAATCTTTAGAGAGTGCATCTTTATATAATTCTAAATATAATGTGCTAGAATAGTTTTTACTGCATAATGTATTATAAATTATTCCATTTTATTTGAAAATATTATCAAAAATTTGCCGAAAATCTGATAATTGCCCAGTTTATCTTTCTTGCCTTATTTTATGATAAAATTCTAACCCATTCTTTAATTCAGTGATTAATTAATTTGTATATTAATTTTGTTTGAAATAGTTTAAAAATTTGAACTATAATATGCTTGAAATCTTCAAAAGTTTCTAATTAAAAATAACATAAATTAAAGAGTTTTGTTAACTCATGATAATTTATGCACAAAAATATTCCGTATAAAAGTATCAAAAAAGAAATGGCTGATCATAATTACCATATGAAGAATTCTAAGATGCCTCTAGAATTCTCAAGTATTTTTGAAGTGCCCAGCATCATTTAAAAGTGAGATGTGAGTGATACTCTAAAGTAATAAAAAATTCCTTTTCACACATCAGCAACAAAAAGAATAGAAGGAAATAAAATCCGAACTGTTTCAGTTAATAACCTTAAGAACAAAGTTTTGATTTAAAAATGAAATGACTTTATTGTTTGTTTTTTTAATTTTCGAGCTGCTAATAATTAACTGTTGTACATCTCTGTAAATCTACTATCAATAAATTCAGAAAAAAGATTCGAATCAGGAATTTTTTTAAATGCAAGATTAGCATAGTAGTCTTACTTTTTAAAAATACACATCTTTAACGCAACAGATAAATAAACGATTAAAATGAAATTTGCTATGCATATTTCAATGTATTATGTCAGAACATAATTTCTTGAACGGCCAAGCACCACGTGCTAGTCTAAGTTAAATTATATTTTTATTCATTTTAATTGTTTCATTGAATTAGTCATTTTAGTATTGCAAACGATCCAAAAAACTTCGTCTTGCATTTATTGTTTAAAAAATATCAGATTTCCTATTTATTTCGTTTCATATAATCACGTGTTCAAAATTACATTTTTCCATGTTTTATTTGAGGTAGTCATTTGCTTATTTTTTAAAAATCAGAGCTTTTGTAAATGCAATGGCAACGCGTTATTAAAAGTTGATTTTTTTGAGATGCTTGTGCAGATAATAAAATTTTTATTTTTCGCCTACGTATTTTTGTTGACTATAAAAAGCCTCATACAAAAAAAATCATCATGTTCTGACATAATAATAGTTTAATTTCTCATTGAACTGAAATATTTATAATCAAATTCAAGAAATTAAATTTTTAAACAAAATTAAGAGCCGCCATTAATTAGAGAGAGACTTTAAAATACAAAAATGTGCCCTCGTGTTTCTTTTTTTTCGTACAAATATCGTAGTACATTTTAATTATTGCATACAAACAGCAAATTTCAAATACTAAAATGCCACTTCTATCTAGCCGCTAATAATTCCTCTTTTCTAAAAATTTCCATTTAATATTTCTGTCTCCTCATTTCTCACTTATCAAATGCTCTATATTTAATGGCAAAGTTTTTATATTTATTTTTATTAATAAATAGTTGATACGCCTGGTGGTTTTCGGAATTTAAGTAGTTTCATATATGAGTGACATGTAATCGCTTGAAAATAAAGAGTGCATAATTTTTTGTTACTTATTTCATTCAGGCATCGTTAAATAACTATTTAAAACTAGTAAAAAATATCCAAAGTTGTGAAATTTTTTTAAAAAATAATAGTAGAGTAAATCAGAGCCTTATTTTTACAGTATTACATATGCTTTAAAAATTGCAAAATTAATAAAAAATGAGAAAAAACTACCGCAGAAAATTTTAGTATGAATGAAAATATTAAATTTTGAATTTAATATGGCATTAGAGTATTTCGTGAAAAATAATTTCCTTCAACTCTATTAGAGTAAAACAGCAAAATTACAATTAATTTCTGATTACATGAATATTTAATTAATTTTCATTCTTTGAAATGCTAAAGATATTCTTCTCTAGTCCTAATGAATAAATGAGTGAATCTTGAATGATATCAGTCTAGTCGTTTAAGTGGAGATAGGAAACATAATACAAGGTATTCCATAAGATTTGCAGCCTCCAATATTTATAGATTCGGATAGAACAAACCAAGACAAGAATTTTGATGAATTTGTAGCAGTCTAAACAGAGTATGACGCTATATTCAAGGACTTCATACGTAATTGACCAAAATACTCGTTTTGACGAGTTCTATCACAATTTCTAAATATTAGACGCTGCTTAGCTTGCAGAACACCATGTACTTACATGCAAACATATCTATTACTTACAATGACTTTTATTTATATTAACATAGATTACAATAAATTTTAATTGTGCAATAAAAAATTAAACTTTTATTATTTTTATTACATTAAAAGCTTGTTCATTCCATAATATTTTAACCTCTCCACTTTTCTTTTTAAAAATACTGTTTTGCTATTTCCGTGGTCAATTCAAGTTTATCGTACAAGATCATAACATCTCATTAAATGATCCAATTTATGGGTTTAATTTATTAAAAAACAATTTATTTAACACAATTTAAATTCCAATACAAATAATTGGTATATTTTATTACATATACTTTTAATTTATATATATATTTATGATCATATATCCGTAGTTCAAAAGTATGCAGAAACAAATATAATATCAGCCATGTATTATAAATTTGTCATTTACAGCTTTCGACGAATTGGCAACTTCATTAGTCAGCGACAGTAAGACATCACTATTTAAATCATCGTGAAAATATTGCATCAATTTAAGGATTACTCCATCAGTTACTATTATTCATTATTAGGGATGCATCATAGAATTTTCTGCTCAAATTAGCTTTTGTCGCTCTTTTTGCCACATTAGCCCATTTGTAAAATATTAGATAATTTACAAATTTCACGTGGTCACTTATAGAAATTTCGTTTCTATTGCCATCTGTTAAATATAATTTGAATATATATGGCCTATATCTTCTTATATTTGTCGAATAATTTTAGACAGTCAATTTTAGCATTATGTCATCATTTATTAAAATGTGTCAATATTTCTTTAAAAATATAATTATAATCTAAATCAGGGAAATTGTATTCAGTAAAACAAGGTCATTTCTCACAAACATTTTCTCCCATTAATAATTAGAGATCTCATTTGTTTCCTATAAATTCTGTAAAAATCGAAAACCTGAAATATTTTATTTTAATTACTCTAAATGATACATGCAAAATTTCTTCGGCGCTTCACTTATTTTAGAAAAAGAAAGAAAAGAAAACTTGAAAATTATGTATAATTTTCGGTTTCGTAACTTATTAATGGAAATATATTATTTTCTCACGAAATATTTCCTTATAAATAAAAAAAGACTCTACAGCAATATCAAGAAGAATTTTGAATAGATTCTTCGTGCCTCATCTCAAGATTTCTTAATTTCGGAAGCTACGATTCAACGAACTGACTTATTTGAGTTTAATGATCTTTTAGAATTTCTCACACTTACAGATACTCGGTGTTTCATTACAAGGATCTAAATTTAATCCATCTTTAATAACTAGTAAGATCAAGGAAGGGTAGGTCAAGCGCTTGATGGTTAATGCTCTTCACTACTGAACAGCATAACATTATTATATCCTATTTTACTGGTTGAATTTTTGTTTAGGTTATGCACTTCTTATTTATTGAATGGCCTACTTCTTCGTGAATTCCCATTTTCCATTTCAATCCTTTTGTACTCACTTCAACTTTAGCATTTTAAAACCAGTCCCAGAAACCCATACAATCATATGATGGTATCAAGAAATTCTTTTAAACCTTCCATACACATTTATTTCTTTTTAGTTGATTAAAAAAATGAGATGAAATTTAACATTTTAGGTCAATTTGGGCTTCTGCAGAGAACTCGTATTTTTATTCCTATATATGTTGAATGTCATCTGAGAAAAGAAAATATCCATTAATAACACCTAAGAAATGCTTAATATTCCTTTATTCTTTCTTTAAAGGTGCTTCCCTTTTCTAAAAAATATAGCCATCACGACTTCACTTAAAAATAGATGAATCACAAAAAACTGTAGGATGATAATTATAATAAATTCACTTTTTATATCTCTACCATGCTGGCGTCGTCACATAGCTGCAGTAATTGTTATGCATGTGAATCCATCATTTTTTTACATGAGTAATCATTTCATGGTTGCACTCTGTAATTTCAGTAAAGGTGATAGAAATGGAGATAGTTAAAAAGAGATTAGCTTTCTTATATTTTGGTTTTAAAACGAAATTTGGGTATGTAGGTCATTTTGAACGTTTATTCGGTCTTGACATTTTCATTTCTTATCTCTGTAAAATGACTGCGAATAGTACAAGGCAACAATTTATGTTACATTTTTGTAAAACTTTTAAATGATTTCTTTAAAGCTGAGTTTATACTTAAAAGAAACAAGGTAATCACGACTTCTTTTAATAACGATTTCATGAGTGAAACATCAAGTTTTTTAGTAACAGCTGCAAATGATTTTTTCCCCTTTCGCTTATTGTCTGTGCATTTCAAATTTGTAAATGAATCATCATTCGCTTTTTTTAGTTGCAAAAAAATTAAGGATTATTAATATTTATATTTCCATAAAAGAAAAATGTAAGGTCAGTAACTATAATGTATTTGAGGATATGAATAAAGTCTGGATTTTTTTAAAAACTAGAGAATCAAAACTTTATAAGCTCATACTCTAGGGCTATTCAAAACGAATAGCTCTAAACTAATAAAATTTAATTTTAGGAAATAATTTTTGATGTAATTTAGAGATTTTATATAAAAATGGATGATATCATAGAAAATTTCGAATTTTTTTATTTTTTAATGTATAAATGTTCCTTATGAAATTATAATTTCGAATGTCTATAAAAGTCTGTAATACGGCTGAAGACTGTACTGTATGGGTGAATATAATAATGTAGTTTCGCACTTAAATAATGCAATGGATTCAGGTCATGTTTTCAATTTTTTTTCTCAACAAAGAATATGGGAGTGTAAATATTATATAAATAGTGGAACTGGTTTCTTTTGACAATCATTCCATTTATTTAAATATTGAAAAATTTGAAAAATTATTTTCTAAAAAAAAGAATTTGAATTTTCAAGATGGAGTGTGTGTGCAAAATTGCATATTGTGATTATTTCATTAAATAACTGCTCATAATCTGAGTAATAATGGATCTCCTTCTTATATATATAAAATTCATATTATATAATATTTTGCTGTAATATTTTCTGAGCTTCGTTTACATGAAAACTAGTTTAAAGATCATATTTCATCTTGAAAATGTTATCCACTTTTTATCGAAATTTCTATATATTTCTCTAAAAAGGAGAATATGCAATATATTTTATGCTGTCATTGCACCGTTTATCTCAAAGATCACCCTTAATTAAATGTTAATAAAAGGAAATACTCGACAATTTTTCTTGTCATTCAGATTAGTCGGTTAATAAAATGCTGGTTTTAAAATCCTGATTGTCAACATTTCCCATTAATATGTTTTCCAAAAATTATATATTCGCCATTAAATGTTTAAGAATACCATTGAAAATTTTAAAAGTGTCGAGAAGGATCATGCCGTTAAATTAATAAACGAGATGTTTGGTTGTACTTTGGAGAAATAAGTTTTAAATGTATATTCTAAACTAAAAATAAGCTAAAGCTATTATATTCATTTAAATTAAATCATAGAAATTAAGGAGCCTAGCAGAGCCTAAAATTCAGGAAATGTCCTTAAAAATAAATATGGCTCTAAAACCAACGGGGTTGAGAACCTTGAAGGAACATATTAGTTCTTGTCTTACCAAAAATATCTGCCAGCCTTCAAAATAAAAAGGACTATTACCAGAATGTTTATTACACAATGGTGCATGATTTGTTTTTCGAAAATAACCATAATAACAGCATTCATTGTGTCTTCACATCACTGAATATCTTCATTGCTAATTCGTTCCTATTCATGAATCCTGTTGAAACAATGCATGTTTGTGTATACTGATTATCCATCATTATCCAGTTAAGTGGTTTCAGGAAGTTTTAGCAATTTTTTCTGCAATAGATACAACCTAATTCTAAATCATTGATTGATTTTCAAAATCACTTGCTTTTACAGTAATAAATAAGAAATAATAATTAATTAATCCATTTAGTGACTAAAAGTTAATTTTGATTGCTTTTTAGATTTGAAATTGTGAATAAATGGATCTTATAAACATTAATTTCATAGAAATCAATTACATTAATGGATTTATAATATTAGATACTATCAAATATTGATAAATATTAATTTGAAGTAAAGTAATAATCAATTATAATATTTTTATTAAAACATAATAAATTATTTATCATAACACTAAATATTTACTGCGATAAAATAATTAATATGTAATAAGAAATAATTTACTAAGAGATTCTAGAAGTGTTTGTTTTTTCCAAGTATGAGATATATCAATATCAAATTAAACTTTAATGAAAAAGAGTTTTACGAATATGTCTCAATTGAATTTTTGAGCAAATATATCTATAGGCTTCAGATAATGCAGTATATGGACCGTTGTTCTCTCAATATTTTTATATATATTTTTTATATATTTTTTTATTTAAGCCTACAAATAAAGTTTGCTTGAAATGTTAAAAAAAATCCTTTACAAATATGGTTTCAATATTATATTACAAAGATCTCAGCAGAAACTAACTACATAACTCTTTTTTAAGCAATATTTTAAATTATTTAAAGTATTTGATGTTTCCTGAATAAAACTACATTTCTATTTAAAATTTGCAATCGATTTTCATTCGGGCTTCGAAATCCTTAATACAAGGAAAACAGATTACCTCTGATTTTGATTTACAACTGAATGTGACTCAAATCATTCTCTTTAATTAGAAACATTGCACTTTAGTATGAAAAATTACTTTAAAAGTACAAAGATACTTTCCAGAAAAAAATTCCTAGAGAGAGTTTAAAGCTTTTAGTATCATTCCATGATTTCAAAATAAGAATCTTTTTTTTAAAGTGAAAACCAATATATATCATTTCTTTCTTCAATTACCATCAGTTTATAAAATGAGGACTAATGATCCGTTTTCTGTTATTCGATGCTACTTAGCCGTAGAAAAATAAATGCTTTGTAATTTTATGAAATTAAAAAGAACTCTTGACTAATTGTAACATATGTTGCACCGTAAAACAGTTAATTAGAGAATGGATCAGTTAAAGTAAGAATAATTCTTGGTGAGTCGTAATTTTTAATATTCTGTGAAATCATTAGTATTCCTCATTATTTCCTCCTGCTAATTCAGACGTATTAAATTTATATGCATTCTTTGGCCATAGATTTTGAAATGTGCTTTGTTATTTTATTTGTTTAATAGACCTTCGAAGATGTCTCATAGTAGCAATCTTCCTCACATTGTGCTTTTTTTTCACACAAAAAAAATGTTTCACAAAAAATCATAAGATGAAAAGCAGATAATTTTGGCATCCATAGGAGAAACTTTAAAGTTTATATATTGAATTTTCTATGCCTTTTGAAGATTATGATGGATAAATGTTTCAAAAAGAGATCCCGACAACATTTTGTGTCGTTAGAAGAAAATCTATATTTTAGAAATGTTTGAAAATGTTCTTTGAATTGTGTTCTTTGATACTTTTAAACAAGAAATGCTTGAATTACACGTGTAAAAGAAATTTCGCTTTCAGAATGAATGACCAAAGTTGATAGCTCATTTAGGTTTTTCTCCATTAAGCCCATCATCATGTGCCATAAACTTTATAGCCATTAATTCTTTTGTTTCTTCATGGTCATTGTGCATATGACCATAAAGCAGCATGAGAAAGCTATCTCATAGATAAAGCTTTTTAATAATCTGTCTGAAAATGGTTTCATTAACTGAGAAAAATGAGAAGGCCAAGCTGCTAGAAAGATGGTTGACATGAATAAGAAAATTCCCTTTGCTAGAAAGATGGTTGATTCATGAAATAAGAAAATTCCCTTTGCATGCACATTTTTACTTATTATTACTAAGCTGGAACAGGCTTAATTTCAATAGTAACTGCATTTATACTTTTTTTAAATCTGAAATGTATTTATTTACTTTTACGTTATTACAAACTTTAAATTAATTTGCTTAAAACTATTTCCCTATTCCCTGTGTAGCTTTGGGTTTTACCACGTTTATTTGCATTATATTAAATTGCAGATTTTTCAATGTTTTTGATTAAAAAAATTGTTAAGCGGACTAATTAAATATTTTTTATTAGGACTAATTAAAGCGGACTAATTAAATATTTGTAAAAAGATGAAAAATTGATGTCGGAACCATTTTCTAAGTAAATTCTTCCAAAAAGAAAGAAGTGAAGTTTTTTGAATTTTTTATACAACGATTGAAAAATCCGGTTTGCTGTCAAAGCATTTGTGTTCTGTTACATTGCTCGGTTATAATTAATCATTGGAAGACAAACTGATTATCTTTTTTCATTTTATTAATTTTTCTGTAACTTAAAACGGTAAAAAAATGAGAAGTTTATGTGAAAACAAAGATTTAAATGCTTTTTTCAATTATAAAGAAGTAATTCTCAATAAAATGTCGATTACGCATTTACATAGTCTTTTTAAAAAAACCTCACAAGATGGTGACTGATGATAACAAGAACAACTTCGACTAACAACCAGCATTGTAAGTCAAAGCATTAAAAAAAAACTCCTAAATATGAAAAGCAATATATTAATAAAAAAGCTAGCTCTACCATTATTGACAAAAATGTATATCGCTTTATATTTGCTCATCTTGAGTAAAGACTGTTCTCTTTTGACTGGTCCGAAATCATATTATGAAGAAGACAGAAACTTAATCCGAATTTAATCCTAGTTTCAAAATATAAACAACAACAATTGTTTATAAATTGGAACTCATTAAGTCAAGGTCACATGGAAGGTCAATTATTTCTTCAAAGTATTTTGCAAACAGTTATGTGAGGAATGTACCACATCATTCAATTACCTATTGTGATGCCAACAGCAAGAAAGAAGTAAGCCAAAATGTTTCTTTCCACATCGTTTGTATATTTGAAATAATTAAAGCAAAGTGAAGTCAGGACTCTCATCTCTTTAATCCTTACTCGAAGCAGAATTTTTTTTAGACATCAATAGTGTTAGCAAGAAAAATTATAAAATTATCAGAGACATCGGGAATTCATGAAAAGGCGTTTTTATTCTTTCACGTTTAATGCAACATTCCATATGCATAAAACTTGAAACAATAGCATTTTGACAATTTTTGGCTGCTTTTAATTTCTAGATAAAATTTTAGGCAATAACTCGAAAAGAATTTTCTTTAAGGCAAAAATTAATCTAGAGAAAAGTTAAATGTTTGAAAAATTATATTATATATATATAACGTGCACGTATGTATTAAATGATAAAACATATTTAAAAAAGACATTTCCTTTGAAATTCTACCAAAAGATTATTGGATTCCATTTTACGAATTATCCCTAAAAACTTTGAAAATGCAAAATTATGAAACTTGAAACTGAAAATTGAAATTACATTTTTTACAAAAGGGAGTGTATTTAAAGGAAATATTAATGCATTCTCTTTTTAAAAACTTAATATGTTTCTATTAAAAAAAGATGGCAAATAAAATTTGGAATTTTTTAAAAATATTTTTATAGAAATTGTATTTATATTTTTTGTGACTGTTTTTAAGGAGAAACAGTCTTTATTTAATAATGGCATAAAACTACGTTTATAGGATTAAATTCATGATTTTTTTTGCACATTTCTTCAGAAAATAAATAATAATGAAAAATTCCGTTTACCAAAACAAAAGTTATTCAACATATAAGATATTATAGGATTCTTTCGTCAATAATGCTTTTAACTTAGCTTAAATATTGATTTCTTTCTCTTGTATAATTATGAAATTACTGTATTTAACTAACATCGCAGTTTATTTGAATTTACACGCAACTGCATTCCAACGTATATAATTGAATTGCAGTACACGTACAGAAAACTTTTTCCACATGACATGAAAATAAAATGATTACAGGTTGAATATTAATGTACAGTTTTGACCTTGACCTAGAAAAAAAAGGCTTACAAAAATGAAAAGCAGAAGAAGTCACTTTCCATGAAGATGATAAACGCTTGATATACATTTACATCTATAGCAAAGGGTTACCTGAAGACCATAATAAGAGTGAAAACAGAAAAATATGAAGACAAATGTCTTTAAGAATCGGTGCAATAAAATTTTTAGATTCTCAATTATTATTCGAAAGAAAATATTAAGTTCGGCCAATTACAAAAGTATATGAACGAATGAACAATGCCAGACGCTTTAGGGAACTAGGCGGAGATACTTAAAGAATGACCTATTGCATGTCGATATTCAAGGACAAACGTGTCATTGCCACTCCTTTCAAACCAATTACTTGAAGCATGCAATGTCTACAGTACCTCTAGGCTATGTAGATCAGTCAGCTCTTCCGATTTCTAACTTGATATGTATTTCTTATTGATAAGGATATTAAACGGAAAAACTTCTTTGATATTTATTAAGAGAAAGTATTCACTGAAAAACTATGCTTCTTTTATGTGGAAATATTTTGAATGAAAAGGTCAGAATTGCCCGCTTTGACAGGAATTGATTTTTTTTCCCTACGATTCTTGAAAGATCGTCTGTATGCTGTGTTACTCGTCAAAGGGTTAACGACAATTTAAATTTCTATTTTTTTTCTGATTTTATTGGACTTATTTTTTGATCTTGAACTACTTACTGTCCATGCATTACAATCATTCAGGACACAGAAATATATATATATATATATATATATATATATATATATATATATACACAATTCAATCAGAATGAAAAGTTTTATTTTTTCAAAAAGAAATTTTGAAGAATTTGCTAAAAAATAAAATTGAAGCAAAAAATATAACAAAAATAGTTTGGAAACTATTAGAAAAAAGGAAATTAAATATTATAATAAAAATACTGCATCAATAAGAAGTCATACACAAAATTTTATTAAACAACAAAAACAAATTCTAAAAATATCAGAATTTATAAAGAAATATATCGTGGAAAATTAAGGAACTAAAAAGGAGAAATAATTAATAATTTAAAAGTCAGAAAAAATGTTTGTCAAAACACATTTAATTGATGCATAAATTTTTTAAACTATAGGTTTGTTTACAAATTGTTATTAACACAATCCATGCTAACAAGAACATAAAAAAGGAGTGAGCATATTCAGGAATGTCAATTGTATTTTAGCTTAAGTTAAGGCAAAAACACTTTGTAACAAAAAAAATTATAATTAATGTATCCCAAAACATTTTGCACAATTTTTTTACGAATTACATATAATGAATAAAAATATAAATATTGAGAAATTAGTAATTAATGATGAAAGGGCAGTTATTAATGTTTAACCACTCGACATACGAATTTATTTAACTTTTTTTAATTAGATAACTCATCCTATTTTGGTAATTTATTGTTAATTTGATTTTTTTTTTAAATAATATATTGAGCATTTGGGATAACAAATCGTTTCATACTGATTTTTTCGCATTTAAATACTTAATTCCGTGGCTTAATTGCAGACTTGAAAATAAAAATTCAGTAATTCGATGCGCGTGTCAGACACGTCATTGTATGCGAAGTGGTTAACAATGGGATTATTTTAATATAATTTTATTAAAAACGAGTTGTCAATGAAATATTTCCCCGGGTATTGAGTGGAATCGTTGGGCAACTAAAATCAGCGATATTAAAAGAAAATGCATTCAAGTTTAACCGAAAAATTCATTGAATTTAAAAATTATGAATTATTGATTAAAGGACAGTAAATAATGCGAAGAAAAAAAGAAAAGAAAAGAAAAAAGAAAAAGAAAGGATAGGTACATAGCGCATTTGAAGACTAATGTCACATCCATGAAAGTAAAAGTTGTTTAGTTTTGTTATTCAGAAAGTTAGAATACAACTTTTGTAAATAAAATATTTTTCCAATCTGATATTGATTAGAATTTATATAAATTAAATTATTGTTTAACGTACATATTTACTATTAAACGCATAGAATTTTAAAATTTATTAAACCATATAACTTTGCTTATGATTAATAGTATTATCTACAGTATTTTCATAAACATTTAAATGAAACATTATTTTAATAGAGATTCAATAAGATGAAATTGAATGTTTCGACAAAAGAAGCTTGCAAAAGAAACTTCATATTGAAATCGAAACAATTACCATAGTGAATTACCATTATCTCAAATTAAATTGAAGGTCAATATAAATAATAGCATTGTCTATGGGCGTAACTAAATAAATCAGTGACTTATCAAACGTTTACCACGCAATGAAACTAATTAAACTTTCATCGTGACCTAAAGAGAACACTGAAGGCTTCTAGAATAAAAGGACCACCCACTCAAGTTCAAAATGAGATTTCGCGGTTTTTATGCATATGAAAACAACCAGAACAAGACACTTCTGCTGTAATAATGAAGATTCATACTCTCTTCATTAACTCTTAGTTAAATAAATCATTCGTGCAATTTCATTACACATTAATTGTTAAAAAGCGTTAGTATTATTATATTCATATAATGCATGTTTTGGATCAATCGACCGAATTAACCTTCGGTAACAAATGCAATCATAAGATGTTTCCCACAGAGTGAAATATATGCGGAAAAGTAATTTTACAAGAGAAAAAGAATAATTATGCATATACATTTTCTTGTGGCATTAATTTAATTCCTAAGACTGCTGAGATGAATACGACTTTTTTGCTCCTAGCCATGATTAGTCTCAGTCAAAACATACACCCACCTCTTGAAAAAGACTATCGACTCTAATTAAATTTGATTTCACGGAAAGCATATAAAGAGATTCATTAATTATAACAGAGTAAATAATAATGGAGCAAAAAGAAAAGAATTTTCTCATATATTCAAACTTTTTTTGTTTTTTAGCTTGATGCTTTCGGAATTTATGAGCAATCCTGCAAAGTAAATGAAAAACGGTCATTCACTTTTTAATTTTTAAGAACTTATTAAAATTAAAAAAAATATTGCCATAGTTGTCGTATCATTATAAAGTGATGATATATTTAATGAACTAAATATCTTATAAATCTTTTTGTGGAGGCAGCTGCCTTTTTTTTTCAGCTGTTCTTTCTGCCAATTATCTTCATGCTTTGTTTGGGTTACACTGTAAACATCCCAGTAAAAATCGATTGCGAAACTTATTTTGAGAAAGTATTTATACAGTAAACAAGCCATATTAAAATATTCCATTTTAGTTTTATTTGTGAAATGGGAATAGCAGTTCACTTTGAATCTTCGTAAGGACAAGACTCTTATTTTGTCCTGTCTCTCTATTCTGATTTTAGTTGGATCCTAAATGAAAATGTAAAATTTCTATAGCATACAATATCTAATATTGTTACTTAGTCTTTTCAGGAGTCATACCTTGTCAGTGCATTGTTGTGGAAACACTAGTGTTCATATGACTAGTGGTCATATTTAACAAATCTCGATGTACATGGAGAAAAGAAAGAAAAAAATCTATTATTTTAAGTATTTGTAAAAGAAAATAAATATTCCAAGCAAATTTACAATTTAATCGTTGTTTTTATAACAATCCAATAGTAGCCAAAATACCTGTTAGTTACGTATTAGAAACTACATAAAAGTTCTTCCGATCCTATTTAAAAATGTCAAACACCCAAATGCCAGTTTAAATAATGCATACGTTATTAGAAATAAATGAAACTCCAGCATTTCGTAACATTTCTAGGTATTTGTTTTCTGGAAAATATAAAGTATGAAAAAAATTTGAATATACTATGCATTTTCTCTAGGCATTCTTTGGATGATATTTAGGCAAAATATGAGACGCTGTTAACAAGGCTTATTTATATTTCTTACTTAACCGGTTTATCACTTGGCATTATTTAGAATCCAAAGAAAATGTGCGAAGTTCTAACAATTTCATACTTTACCTAAATATGTCTAGGTATTCTATGGAATATCGGATTTGAAACTTTGAAGGTAAGACTTATAAGATAAAGAGTTCTAAATATTCTCGTATTCTGTAATGAATTCCACGAGCAAGTAAACTTTTTATGATCGTTATTTTTATCACTACAATGCACTGAATAAAGATATTTTAATTCTAATAATGTCATAAGTCACTTTCTAATCAGTTATAGACAAATGCAAGATCATTTCCCAAATGCCACAATATACTGCTGAATCCTTCCTTCACATTTATTAGTTATCTTTAAATAATTATCACTGTTTAAAGAATGAACAGCTTTAAGTAGCTAACTTTGAAGGAGCTATATTTGTTCTGATGGTGTTTTAAGGATTCATTTTAAGATGCACATCATAAAAGTATTTGGCATAACATTTTGCTGGAACTAACTTTAATATAATTCTTGAACCATTCCAAAACTTTCATTTGGATTTGAAGCAGCTATAATGGATAGTAACTTCTTAGGTTTGGACAGAAACAGAAATGCATAAGACTGTACTTGACCATCGGGAAGCAAAATCAACGAAGCTTACTTTCTTCCATCTCTTTCTTTGTTTAAAACCTTTAGAATACAGGTAAAATTATCACATTGAAGATATTCAAAACATTTTTAATACTTTGCTATTATTCTATGAAAATGTCTTTTAGATTTGCTACTCTTTCAGCATTTTGTCATTTTCTTTCAACCTCTTGTCCTGAAGGTCTTCTCTTCTTTCAGATTTAAAAAGGCTTAAAATATTTTTGACAGGTACTGTTTCAGAAAATAAAACATTTTTATTACTTTACAGACTTGAAATTCAATAAGATTCCTTTAACTCTTTATAGATGAGCTACAGACAACGTCAACAACAAAGTGAACTCACTCTACAACAAGACAAAGACATACGAGTTTCAACATTTTTGCACTTAGCGCCTTTTCAAGAAGCAGTATCAAAATTTGACCTTGCGTCTCTCCTTTGAATACGTGTTAAGACATCTGTTCTACATCTGTAAATTTAAGGGTAAACAAATTCAGGCTTTTTTTCTTCATTTTATGTAGATAAGTCGAATACTGTAGACCGACGTGCCCTCCCTTTTAAATTGGAATCCTTGAATTTTAGAATAATGCAATTGTTAAAGATTTATTTTATTCAGTAAGAAAGATTTGTTTTACTCAAAATTTAAAAATATTGAAATATGATGTAGTGTTTCTATTTTCCTTATTTCTCAAATAGGTCACTAGACTGAATTTATTTATTTCAAGAGGCAAATGCTTTTAAAATTACGGTATTAGCAAATGCATTTTGATTGCAGTCTTTTTTTTTAACGATAAACTATTTCTTATCTTTTTGTAATTTGCTCTTATATATTTCGAAAATTGAAAAAAATAAGATTGTCAAATGATCCGTAATCTTTCATTTTTTTTGTCATTGTTGAAAGTCAAATTTAAATTGTTTCAAAAAAATTAAAATTAAAAAAAAAATCTTGACTTAAATCATACATAAAGTAACCAGATATGCCTGATTGGCAGAGAACATTCGGGATTTTTTGACTTTTCGTCCGATATTTGCCTTAAATGTATCAGTTTGAATTAAATAGATTCTAACTAAATGGATCAATTTCTTAATTATAATTAAATAGTTTATATAAAATAAGATGAACTAAATTGCATTGAAATTTAATAGAAATATGGTCACCCTAGTATGTTCAGCGTGTGACAAAATATGGTCACTCCAGAACTCCCATTGTATGATAGACCATAATCACCCTAGAATATTCACTGTACGATAGAATATGTTCATCTTACTATATTTATTATATAATTGAATATAGTCAATGAAGAAGATTCTGTATGAAAAAATATAGTTACTTTAACCCCAATTTGAACAGTTTGTTTGAAGGAAAAACAGTAAAAGTAACAGCAAAATAAATTTTTATAGGAAAGATAAGTAAGAATCCAAAAATTTTTAAATACATTTTTGGCATTTCGCTCTTCTCGAAAAAACTTTTAATAAACAACTATTTTATTACTTTCCAATTTTTATATTCATTTTTGAACATAATTTTCAGCTTCGTTCATCTTACTTATTACTTCGATCATAATTCGGTTAATGTTGCGAATTGCGAACCAGAATTCTAGCGCGATCTCACTTGATGTTCAAACCGTTTGTTAACTTTATTCATATCACATATTAATATTTCTTCAGAAACTTTTAAAATTGAATTTAAAAATTTAACTGATTTAAATATGAGAAGTTTTAACATAAAGTCTTGAAATACGAAGATTCTTCTTCAATATTGAGTAAAATCATAGCAGATGAATATTTCGTATAATTTGCTATTTTGTTCAAATATTTAAATGCTCTTGTTTTCTTTATTAAAATTTTATCGATGCATTGAAACTTCTTGAATTTTATGTATCGAAATACGTTATTTAAAAAGTATAGAAAAGTGTGAAAAAAAGTAAAACACCATTTTCAAACTTGATCGAGTGAAAACAATCCACTTGATTTGATTTTCTACCACGGTTATTTTTTAATATAGATTAATTTCAATAGTATGTTGTTTTTATTTATTCTAACTTACATATAACTTAACAAATAGCTTAATTCGATTTCATTGGAAGACTTCAATAAAAAAAAACTATTGTGGAATGTAACCTTATTTTTTTCAAACGTTTCTTATTTTTCCATACATTTTACTATTAACTTTTTTAAAAACCACGTTTTTTTTTGTTAAAAATTACCAGGAATTTAACTAAAATGCAATAAAATTTAGTAATTTAATGTAATTAGTGTTTAATAGAAATAATTTTGCTTTACAATTACCTCTTAGTTAATTTTCAGCAGAAATTCCAAAAATAAACATGAATGAGTGCAAGAAAAGTATGAAAAAATATTTTTAAAATTTTATTTTGAGCATCATATTTTAATTGGAATCTATTAATAAAAGGATTAATTTATTCAAAATTACTAAAAGCATTTTTTGCTTTTTATCATAAATGTAAAAAGTGAATGATTCTATAAATATTTTTTCTCAGTCTCTTTAACATTAATCTAAAACAATTAAACGAGAAAAAATAATTGTGATTCAAAAATTAGTCAATGCGCAGTGACAGATTAAATGCAATTTTCCAATTCCAGCATCAATAGAATAACTAAAACGTCTTAAGTTTAGCAATTCAATTAGAGAAAAACATCTTTCAGATCATTTCAGAGAGAGAAAAAATGTTGACAGTAAAAATAATGGAATTATTTTAGCATAATTTCCCCAGATATTAATTTCCCCATAACAAAACGAAAATTTTAATTAAGAAAAAATTAAACAGTGTCACTGACACATTAATGAATACTAGGCGTCTTTGTTTTATAAAATTAAAATATTTTCATTTTCGAATTCTTTTGCTTATTTAATAATCATTTTCCTTGCTTTATAGTCTATGAAACTGTGAAAGCTATGTGAGCAACATATTAAGGACGCTTGAGCACACTCACACACTCCTTTCTGAAACTCGTTTGCTGACCAAATGAATGAAAAAAGAAAGGGAATTAAATGTAGGTCAACCCCGTGTAGTCAGAACTTGTCTATCAAATTTTCTTACTTTTCACTCGAAGGCAGAGATGGAAAGCACACGCTTTACTGGAACGCTTAATTGCTAGTCCATTCGTGCTGACCAAAAGCATTTCATGTTGTGATCTTCAGATTAATACGGTACGAAGCTCAGGTATCGCAAGCGTTTATTGCCATGGTTGTTTACATCTGAAGGCTTATCCATCCAGGGATCTTTCTACCACTGTCTCCATTAGCCACTTTAAAACTTTCGATTGTTTGTAAAGAGGAGGTATTGTTTCTGTTTTGTAATCGCCGGCTCGTTTTTGTTTCTACCTTCTGCACTTAAACAGTTTTGTGGCAGTAGCGAGTAAGTAGAGGACAGTTACTCTTAGTATTTTTTATTGCATGAATCATTAAAAAAATTATTAAATTTATGATATACATTATTTGAAGAACTTTAAAATATTATTTGCGAATATACCAAGAAAAGAGATTTCAAGTTGAAATTTGCATTGTTTTGTAACAGAAGACTTATTACATTTAAGCTATGGTGTATTTGTATTTTATATTCCTTTTATTTGTTTTGAATATTGACATTTCAAAGGAATGTGCTCTTCCTTATTGGTGGACCGAACAATACCACATTCAGCCATTCTACCAAATATCAGGTCAGCCTAAAACTACTTATAGATACCGTGAAACATTTCACAGAACCGATCCTAACAATTTTGTGCATATTCAGGAATATAGCGAATATACTTGGTGGGAACACGATACTTCATCTAATTCTAGAGAAACCAAGCTTTCACCAGAAGATATTAATCACATGACAAATGTTATCTTTTCTAAGGATGGTAGTATTAATGGAATCATTCCCGGAAAACGTGGTGTTACTGCTGGAGTAGGTAATGCTAATAGAATGTCTCCAGGAGTCTTCGGTGTAAAAGGAGGAGCTCCTAGAGGTTTTGGAGTGAAAGGAGGTCCAGGGTTTGGCATGAATCCAGGTTTTGGCGGGCAAGGTTTGAATCCAGGGTTTGGCATGAAAGGTATAAATCCTGGTTTTGGAGCAAAAGGATTATTTCCTGAAAGTGATGGCACAAATGGAATGGTCCCCAGAGGTAGTGAAGACGAATTTCAACACCGAGATGGTAATACCAATGGAATGGTTACCCGAGCTGATACGAATGGAATATTTACTCGAGGTGATACGAATGGAATCGTAACTCGAGGCGATACGAATGGAATTGTAACCCGAGGTGATACTATGACTACTCGAGCTGATACTACTGCCATGTCGACAACTCGTGCAGATACTACTACTAATGGAATAGTTACTCGAGCAGAAACAGAAGGAGTATCTACAAGAGCAGAAACTGAAGGAATAACTATTCCAGATGACATGAATGGAATTATGACTGATGACGATATAATGCGAACATCAGGCATTACTCCTGAAGTTGAAACAATCAATCCTGATCGAGAGAGAAATGAAAATGAAGACTTGGATATTAATAAAAGCGGAGATATTATGGATAATGACTTAGACATGAGTGGCGCCTCTAAATCACTGTCAGAACTGAGAGTTAAAGAGCCCAAAAGCAGCGGCAGCTTCTTAGGAGGATGGTTTGGTAAAAGATCTGAACTTGAAAACGAACCATGCAAAGTGTCGGAGACAGATATTCATTCTCTTAGAAGTATGATAGAGAAAATGT
This sequence comes from Argiope argentata, assembly GCA_026289955.1. Taxonomy (NCBI): domain Eukaryota; kingdom Metazoa; phylum Arthropoda; class Arachnida; order Araneae; family Araneidae; genus Argiope; species Argiope argentata. The sequence continues at coordinate 299,649 of JAOUZG010010351.1, read as the reverse complement.
TTAGCAAGCCAAGGGAACACATGATAAATCCAGAAACTAAGGAGAAGGCAAGAGAAGATATCCTGAACAAATTCCGCAATTATGGGCTGCAAGTTTGGACACAAAACTTCACTACACCACCTATTAAGCATCCAGTAAGTTCAAATTTTAAATTTGCCATTATATTTTAAAATCAAATAGGTAAAATACCAAATTTAATCCTTTTCCCATTTCTGTAGTATAAAATTTTTGTCATAAATATACAGATATTTTTTTTTCGTTTTTATTGCTGTAATTTAATACTAATGTTTTCAATTTTTTAACATAAAAAATAATATTTTTTCTCTTATTGCTAATTAAACAATTGTTTAATTATATAATAATTATATAAATTGAGGATATTCAACAACTGAATGCTTCGTAACAATCATATAAAACCTTATAGAAAGTAAATTTTGTTTCTATTTTTGAAGAAATAAAACAAATGAAGTATTCTTATAAGTATTGAAATATTTTTAAAATGAATATAATAAATTTTATCTTTTTCTAAATTACTTAGCAACAAGATCACTTTAAAAAAATTGATAGATTATTGAAAAAAAGTTATAATAATTTGTTTGATATAAATTAGCATCATAATATGAAATATTATCCTTATATGATATGAAGAGATTACCATAATGATAAACAACGAAACTAACAAAAATAAATTCACTAACAATTTTTTGATATTTATTCAACAGCCATCTATGCAGTTACATATGGGCTAGAATATTAATTGCAGATACTTTTCTGAAGAGGGTCATTTAAAAATAAGGGAATTAAAAAAATATGTATGAATGATTGAAATTTAACGGCAGAAATTCTAAGTATGAATAAATACTTGATCTTTATGTTAATGTCTTTTTTTTTGGTGATGCAAATTAATTGAAGTATCGTGCTTTTTAACAATTAAAAAACTCCTCTAGAACTAACTAAACTATACAAAACTAACAAAATCTATATCTGTGGTAAAATAAAATAAAGTCATATAAATTAGATTATCCCATAAGTTAGTGCGTATTGCCAAAGATTTAATTTAGAAATTAGGAAAATCAGTCAAAATTTGTATAATTAAATTGCTTTAAAGCACATGGTTAGGTTTAAATATATGTGAACTATCCTAATATCTACAAAACAGAAAATTTCTTTTTCTTTTCCAAAATTTTAAATTTTGTTAATCATGTACCCATATTTAAAATTCCAAAATTATTAATCATCAATCACATTTTCTCTGAGTTTTTTTATTCAATTATTAATATAATATATTCTACAGTATTAATTTTATTAATATGTATTCTGTATGAAACTTAACAGATTGTTGCAGATGTATAATTCTTTTATTTCTTTCTGTTATTCTTTCCTATGAATTAGCATTTGTTTGTATAAATTAGATCTCAAAAAAATTGGAATAGAAAACCAAATGTTACTAAAGAAATCGAAGAGAGATAAATGTATCGAATGAATAATTCAAATACATTCAATATTCATACAGGATTAATTAAATGCAAATAAGGCAGACGATATTCTCACGTTTTTCTTTTCACTTAAAATATCAATAAAGTTTAACTGCAATATCTCCGTTCACATTTATAATACTGAATACATTTATTCTAAATAAAATAATCGAACAAACTAGTTTTGGAATGAAATATAAAAGTAATCACCTCTAAATAAACCAGTTAGTAAATATTCGAGTTAAAATTTCGTAATCATTTTTGTAATATGAACGAGATTTGAAAATACATTTCATGTGAATCACGAGAAGGCGATTTCTCACTATTTCTGAGTAATTTAACACGATGATCACTAGCTGTCAATATTTCTTGCGAAATGTAATGGATTATAGAATACTTTAGCGGTGGTATAATAACAGTTCTATTGATGATTGATATCTTATTTAAACAGAAAAAATATTAAAATTATCAATTGCACTACATGGTTATTACCATTCATCGATATTAACGTGTGTGGAGAAGTGCAAGTAAATTTGTAAAGATAATTTTGAATTTAAATTCTTGATTAAATTCAAATGGTTAATTTAAATGTCTGTTTGCAAAATTTAATAATTTGCTACTAATAATCAATTATGATTTTACAACTAATTTCATTAGAATTTTATTATTTATTACATTAAATTATCAAATTATTCAAAGCTAGTAATGAAAATGAAAAAAAAAAATCTGTTGCTAATACGAATCCCTATACGACTTAGGCTTAAACTGTTTATTACCATCTTTTCAAACGATTTGAAACAAAATATAATATTTTAAATTCATTCCATTTCATAACTTCGGAATTTTGCATCACATTGCAAATATTTAACATCATTTTGAGACATTATCTCTTGAGCGCATTGAAGTAATCTTTCGAAATCCTAATATGAATAACTTATTTTCTGATTTAGTTTACTGTTAAAAATAGTGGATAGTTTTCAGTTATTTGGTCATAAATTCTAAGTAACTTAAAATACAGGAAGTACTAAACTTTGTTGACATATTTAAATATGATCAGAAATCATAATTATTATATTATTAGGGTTTTGATTATCTAAATAATAATAATAATAAATTCTATTATACTTGTTACTATGCATTGATTTTTAGCTTTCCCTACATTTCGAATGTAAGATTTCTCTCGATAGCTTGAAATATGTGTAAATAAAAATGAGTACATATATTTTTTAACTTGATTTATTTAGCAATATTCTTTGTGAATATTTTATGTTGAATAGATATTTAAATGCCTGCGGATTAATTTAAATAAAATTTTGACAATGAAAAAGATCTCAACTGCTTGAATGTTAAATTGCAACTTTTAGGATTGAGAATGCTCGAGATTTATCTTCCAAAATCTCGTGAGTTAAGTGGGTTTGGCGTACAGCAAACTTTTCTTTACAGGGCGCAGTGATTTTTTTTCTTGTGTTTACCAGCATGTGCAGTTGTTGTACTATATTACGTGAATTCATATAATACAATGTGTTTTTTGCATCAAAAATAAGATACATTTGACATTTTTACTTAGTTTTATTTTTTCATATAAAAAGTATACAAAGAAAATGCCTTGTAACAATCAAAAAAATTGAACTCCAGATTTTGACAAATTTCCACGACTTAGATGTCTCCGAGTTCTAAAAACCCATTTCTAATTAAGTTTACCTGTTTGTGAACACTATAATTCAAGAACTCGTTGAACTAGGTTGATGAAATTTAGTATAAGAACTTAATAGCCAGTTTGTAGATTTCTATAAAATTTTGAACGCGCTCCTTACTATGGAAGTTTGTCTGCTTTTTTGCTGGATTCTATGTGAACATAAAAAAGATAAAATGCAAAATAGTAAATGGATAAAAATAAATACCTTATTTTATTAGCTAAAGTACAGATTTACATCAAATTTTGAACCAATGTACAAATTTGCACGCATGGAAATGCGATAACTCAAAAACTCAGCGATTTTGGTAAATGAAACTTAGTATGTGATCTCGTAACAAAAACTTTAGTTCTATGATAAATTTTAGTTTCAATAGATCAACAAAAAGACGTCAAAAATACATACTCACTATACTAAGAACGCCGAAAAAAATTTATCTTAATATTTTCATCTTGATAAAGTAGAAAAAAATTCTTAGACCAAGGATGTGATAAACATTTACTTTATGTATTCCATATCTATGCTGTACTGCAACTCCAATAGTACTATCAAAAATTATAACGGAAATATAAAATGATAAATAATTTGTTCTATTTGTTATAAGCGTCATTTATTGAATATTAAAGTTTCATACGATTTTTTTTCAAAACTATAAATATTTTTGCATAATTATTTACTTATTTTCCTTTACGGTTAACATTTTCAATAGATTAATCGATATATTTAGAGAGGCGAGACAATTGCATAATAGATTAAAAAGTAAAAAAATGTCCTCTAATCCTTAATTAATGAGATATGAAATACAATCGGATTTACCAAATGATCCAGTTGAAACTACTCTCCGATAGGCAAAAATAATAATATTTTTCAACGCGAGAATTTTATGACATATTGTTTGTGCAGTTATTTATTTTTATTTTTTCGATAATTGGCTATGGAATGTCTGCATTATTAAAAACAGGAAATCAGGCGTAACAGAAGCTTAGACCGGAGTGAAACCTAATTTTTAGCATACATTTATTTTGAAACGTTTTTAAAAGTCTTTTGTTTCAGCCAGATTTCTTATTTTCTCTTTGTATCAGCATAAAGATAGGATCGAAAGTTTTGGAAACAAAACACCTGCACACAATCATCGGGCAGCTGTTTCAATACAACTGTGAAAAAGTGGGGGAAATTAAAAGGAATTAAGAAAGGATGTTGCATTCAATACTTTTTAACTCATTTAAATGTTTGAATTTAGTTTTAATTACATAAATGACACATTTGAATTTGAGTGTTTAAAGAGTGAATAATAAATATTTTACTTGAAAACTAAGATTGATTATAACACCTACATAAAAAGGTATTATGTGTTTTTGTTATAAATAGGATAACAAAAGCATACTATATATATATAATCTTATATATATCTTCATAAATATAAGATATTTTATATGTCTTACATATAAAAAATAAATATAAGATTTGTAAAATATAAAATAAGTAAATAAAGTAAAATATAAATATAGTATAAATATAAGATTATTTGATTAATATAAAAGGGTTATAACTGAAATTAATAATGGTATTTTAAGAATGAGCCTTTGATAAAACCAATAGTTTTGAGTCAGGTATTAAAAAATATTTTTCGAACTCAACATGATTAGTATATATGGTAGTAAAATTTTGTTCCAATACGCATTTTTTTTTGAAATGAAGGATGATATACTTATTTATTTCGGAATTTTGTGCGTTTTATAATAATTATTTTGACTCGTTCATCAATCTTAATGAAGTATATCATTTATAAAAATAATCGGTTCTTCTTTAAGCGAAATCGCTCATAATAATTTACACTGTAAGACAACATAATTCCGTTATAATATCAACCATTTTATCCTGAAATTTCATTGATTATTCAAAGATTTTTTTAATTATAAAATTTTTAAGCTCAACCTTTTTTTATAATACGTAGTTTTAAAAGTACCTCTTAAATTTAGCAATATACATCGTTATTTGTGATGTAAACGCTTCAATTATTCTGTTCGAAACTGTAAGAAATAATCACCAGTGATTTAAACGCTTTCGTGAATTATTATTCCACTTCCTTGTTTTTATTAGAAGTAAAACCTTGTTAGTTCAGACTGCATGATTTTTTTTGCACCGAAAACTACTTATTTATTCCTGCCTATGATAAGAAGTAGGCGTTGTCAGATAGGTAGAGTTACGATTTAAGCATCGAATATGAAAGATTCTTTAAGTGTTAAAAACATGTAAGTTAAAAAAGAAATGATGATATGAATCTGACTTTCTTTTTTTTTTTTTTCGGATAACACTTCCTTGAAACATCCCGAGAAGCAAGAGGAATCATGTTTCGTGAACAAAATTGAGGAATTCTTCATTTTCCGATCGCCTTTCAAGCGGTTATTCACCTCTTTAATGTTAAGTTATAAATACTAAAGAGAGAAGGACTTTTAAAAGTAGGTTGCATTATTTGATGATTTCGTGCAGGATTTGAAAGAAAAACATCGAAAATCAGGTAATTGTAAACAAATAACTTCGGATTATGTGAGTTAAACTTTTCTCTATATTTGTTTTTAACTATGACGTTGCTAAAGTAAAATGTTAATGCAAAAAACTCGCATTCATTACAAAAAAAAAAAACACTAAAATATCATATTCTTTTTTATTCAGTTAGCGCGAAAAATAATGAATATGAAAACACTTGATTCAGTTTTTGAAGAAACACAAAATAAATACGTTAGGTAGGTAAGTGTTCTAATGTCGAATTTGTGATCTGACCACTTTATAAAAGTTATATAAATTATTCCAAAATATCCCTCGCGTTTCACAAACCGGGACACAAGCAAAGTAAATAAGATTGTAATTAGTTTGCAAAATTTTTTGAAGAGGATTATATTTATATTTTCGTGAAACAAATCAAATAGATAAATTTCATTTTACAGTCTCACCCGAATTTTACAAAAGGAAAATTTCATAATATCAGAAGAGAGTGTAAGACAACGAACAGTTATTTTAGTCTTATGACTAAAACATCACGTGAATTAACTATGGCAAGAAAATGATTATACTCCATGTTTTTCCTGACTATTTTCTGAAATACTTTGAATATTTTAAAAATGAAAATGAAAAATGCAGTAGCAAATTACTATCAAAATCCAGCAAAAAATATTCTACAGCGAAGAAAAATGACGAAAAAGAATAATCGAAAGAATGAGGAATTTGAGAATCTATCAGACTTCTATTATACAATAAACAGCTTTTTTTTTGTTAATCAAGCAAATGCCCTCAAATCCAAATAGAACTGTCGATTAAACAAAGATAACCGGAAGATGATTTAAATGAAAGGGAAAACCAGGTGTAAAAAGTTTTCACTGATCTGCTCAGTATCCGGATTCGTTGATTGCCCAGCACTTAGGTGACGTATTTAAATAACATAAATGAGGTAAAGGAAATAAGGTCTCATCAGCTGCAACTTCCTATAAGTTTTTATTTTATTTTATTTGAAGCAATATTTCGGTTTTAGAATTCAATGAAAAATGTGCTATTAACATTTAGAGAAGTATTGTTCTAAATCTGTTGGAGTAAATAACATTTTCACTATTCTTTTACAAACGATATAGTTATTTAAAAATGCCCATCATATTATCATTCCGCCCAAAGTGTATTTAGAGTTCAGATTTGGAAGCGTTTAAGAATTATAAAGTCTAGTTTCCCCATCCGCAGCAATAATAATTTATAAATATTCATTTTCTAGAATGTAAAGAAAACCTTAACATATACTTGGACACTATAAATAATGAAGCCAAGCAAGGATAAAATATCAAAAACCTGACAGTCCAATCGAAATCGAACATATGTTCATTTAAAGCTGAAATTAATAATAACTCAGGCTATCATATCGCGTTTAAAAAGAACCAAAGGAATATCTATACTGAATTGCTACTAAGCAATATTATCTATCTTTAATAGAATAACCATATTCTATAAAAAAGTTCGGAAAGGGGAGTTCTATATTCAGTTCTTTAAGTTAGATCTAATTAATATTTCTTAATTTCCAGCTTTTTTTAAATCAAATTTCTTTATTGCAAACATGGGCCAATTCATTCGAATCTGGGACAAAGAATCTGAAACAATGATGGTTAAATGACACTTAAAATGTAAAAGTTTTCCACTTCTTTTCATCCTTTAATGTTTTAAATTTAAGAATATTTATTTAATATTAAGAATATTAAAATTCACGCCGAAGATTCTATTTAGCTTTTTTTTTTACCTTACAATACGCTATTGAATTATCGATTTTTAGTTTCCTATTTTTCACTAAAAAATTAAAATAAACGGGAATTTTTAAAAATAAATTTTTAATCATTCGGCTAGTAATGCTTCATATGGATGACGTTTTTAAATTATTGCTCACGTATAAGATCATACTTTACTACTGCTTTATGGTAAAAACCTTTATAAAATTTGTTCGATTTCCACGATTTCGTATTTTTACGAGAGAGGCTCCAAAGACTTTAAAAATCTATCTCATTATTTATTACAATTTTTATAAAATATTTTTTTGTTAGTTGATTAGTAAAACTGAATTTAATAAATTCGAAACCAGTTTGTAAAAGAGGCAAATAATCGAATAATAAAGCATTGATCTTAAAAATGGGATATTTAAAATAAAGTAAAACGGTAAAAGTTTCAAAAAGAAAAAGAAAAACATACACCGGAAAACAAATACTGCACTTAAACAGATTCTGAAATGATAGGGTAAAATTCGATTTTGCAGTTAGAACCGCTTTTCTAACGTTTTGGTAGGATTACACTTTATCTGTATATATATTTGTTGTCTTGTGGATTAAAAATGCGCTTCCTGTGTATTCAAAGAATCTCTGAAACTAGATTTTCAACAAACATTTTTAAAATAATAAAAAGTCCCATTTTTTTTCAGTAAACTAAAAATTATCATATCATTTTTAAGTAATAGAAATTACCTTCTACGTAAGTTTTTAAATTATCATACTGTATATTTAGCTTCATTCAACACATTTTACGTACATTTTTTATTTAATATATATTTTTTTAAATTGCAAGCAAACTTTGACTTTCTTTACTGTAATTGTACTTCGCTGGCTATGTATTGGAAATAACAGCACCAGATCATATTGTGTAAAGATAATTATTTTCTGAAAATGCTGGGAAAATTTTTCATTTAAAAGAGACTGCATCTATTGTCTTTCAAATGAAGGCATCAAATTGTTTTCATTGTGTAAAAGTAGGGCTTTTTTTTTATTTCGTATGATTAAATTTTCAAAAATGGCAGGACTAATTCTCACTTGCTGAAATAAGTGTAAACTTTCATAAAACAAAATAAAGAACAAATTATCTAGAAACTCTTCTTCAATTCATATCCTCTTTGAATGACCTCTTTATCGAAAAATTTTGAAATCATTTCTTCATTTCCTAATGAGTTTGAAAGAAAATGCACCCGGAAATGTTTCATGGAACGAACATGTTTTCAATTAAATTCAACGAGAAAAAAATTATAAAGATGAACTGCGCAATCACGGATAATTTAAAAACATCCATTCTTTCAATCTGTCTCTTTACACTTTTGTTTTAAAAATTTTAAATTGAATTCGTTAATGTAGAATTATTGCAATTTTTTTTCAGTCATTAAGAAACATTGGGAAAGAAAATTCTATTTTTCTTCTTCGACTAGAAAGCTCATGCATGTATGCCTGAAATTTAACTAATGATTAGCTGATAAATAAAAATTCTTATTCAACAATATACAGAATGGATTTATAATATTAATTAGTATGTTGATTTAAATGGAAAAACTAGACTGAAATCCAAATATGACTGATATGTTATGATATTAGAAATGTCGCCGGTGAAAATAGAAGCTGGCTGTTTTGTCGAGTTGATACTAATTGTACGAAATATTTGCTTTAATTTTGTTTCTCCCATAGCAAAATATAAAATCATAACACTTTATTATCTGAAAACGCTGAAATCCATTAGTAATTTTTTCTTTTTATTCTATACATTTTTCACTTTTTAAAATATTTATAATTTTTACCAGTTTTTTTTCTACTTATATGTTTAAAATAATAAAAAATATATTAGGTTGGGAAAAAAGAAATCCATTATTATTTTACAACCATCTACCGAGATATTTTCTTATTTCGAGATATTCTATTATTTTCTTTCCATACGGAATTTTTGAAAATAATGGAAAAAGAAATCCATTATTTTCTTGGCAGATGGCGGTAAAATAATAATGGATTCCTTTTTCCCCAACCTAATATTTAATTTAAAATATTTCTTTAGCTGTTCATGAAAATGTGTATTAGAATGTTTTATACCTATAATAAAGAGAAGAAGAATAACATTTAATTTGTTTCTGTGTGCTATACATTATATATTGAAAATTAAGATAAATTTCAAATTCCGTATTGAAAGTCGATTTTTTTTATTTCTCATTCGGATTCAACTGTGAAACCTGTTTGGTGTCCAGGAGGGTTCTGGTGATGTATCTTCCTCCCTGGGGGCAAAATATATTTTTTTCTTTATTAGTAATTTTTTTATTTCATAAGAAACTTTGCTTGATTTATTAAGGACACACAGATAGCTGAGTATCTTGTTAAACATCAATCGATATAACAGTCACTTGAGGACAGAAGATTTCGTGGTTTTTTGTCAATTGTATTGCACAAATCGCAATTAAATCGATCTGTAAAATACGAGTTATGTAGTTATTTAAACTAAGATTCAAAATTCCTTATCTTTGCATTGTAAACGGTCGTGAAAATTAGATTTACATTATATTGTAGAAAGACAAAGAATGATAACTTATAAAATGATTCTAAAACGTCGAATGCAGCTGTATTTATAACATTAGAACCTACTATCACTATGTGCTAGCATATTATATTTTCTAATAAAGCGTAATAAAATGTACATATTTTTGGTTATGTCTGTTTTTAATACCATATTTATTTAACATAATTTAAAAGCCATTTTTTAATAATATGAAATGTACCAATGAGTATCGAAAAATGGACGCAAAATCACTCTCCTATTTGCAAATATTTAAATTAAATACTTTTCTAATGCTTAAATGTATCGAACATGCTTTGATACTCTTGCATGTAAAATTTTGTGATAAATGTTATATAATTAAATAAATGTTATTAATTATAAATAAAAGAAAAATGTTATATAATGTCAGTTCCTGAAAAAATACAAATTACGCATGTTCTAGTAATTGAATTCAAATACTTACAATTTCACAGTCTGAACCTATTTCTATGTGATGTTTGATTCTGAGTTAAAATTGCTCTAATTAATTCAGCAGGAAACTGAATTAAGTGATTTGGGGTTAACTTTTTCAATGGCTGAGCATCTCTGTTGAAATCTGTACAATTAGAATAATAGCAATATAGAAAAAAAATCCTCTAAAGATTTTGATTCCCGTTCACACAATAGGCTATTAAAATAGAAGGCAAATATCTGTCAAATATTTGAGGATATTATGACCCCCTTCGCCCCTCTTGGAACAAACCATTCTCTCCTATCGGGGAGGACATGACCTCCTAAGAAAGGAATCCCCTCCTATTCGTATATCTTGCAAATTCTAACTATATTTAAACTCTGACACATTAAGAAAATTATATTATGGCCGTGGTGGTCAAGTCTCATCTTCTGGAATTCGGATCACAAGTCAGAAATCTAAATCCATAGTTAATCCGTTAGGTAGGTAGAACTAGTGCAAGCTGAATATATTTTAATGGATCCTCATCCTGGTAGATCTGTAACAGTTTAAACACGACATGCCGTTTTCATCTAATCATATTCAGGTTAAGAGCTCTATCTGAAAGAACCCTAAATATAACCTAAATTAAGGTTAAATTAAGTCTTTGTCAAATATAGGGTCTGTGACTTCTTTTATAAACTGAATAATTCCGAATAAAATATTTTTTAAAGAATAGTCGTTATTAGGAAATCACTCTATAAAAAATTGTGGTAGATATCATAAAATATCTCATCAATAATTCAAAAGGAAACTTACTCAAGCAATTGAAAAATTCAGGAAATATCTAATGATGATTTCGAGTTAATCGTCAATTCTTCCGTGACAAACAATATTTTACAAAAGTTTTTCAACTGTTTATCCATAATTGAATACTTTTAGATACTCATGAATGAAGCTTTCTCTTATATTTTCTCAAAACTGCAGTAAATCATTTTATTTTTATTTTTCCCTTGGTTTTTATGGGCATCTTTTTGCGCTTGATCAATAGCATCCATCCATTAGTATTTTGAATCAGAAGAACAGAACTAAAACTTTCATTAAATTTTCTAATTGTTGGTCAATAATGTCTAATTTTTGAAATATGATGATATTATGGAAGAAAAAAAGTTTGTCTTTCTCTGATACAAATTTCTGTTTGAGTTTTACTTATTTAATTTAATAAATCTCTATATTGAATGAGATCAATTTATGCGATATCATAATCAAATGATAAATGTAGTTGTGCGTGTTAAGTAACTTTAAGCTGCCTTACGCTGAGACATCACGTCATATGCTTGTTCTTCCAGCAAAATATGCATTAGATTCGAAAACTATATTGGAAAGAGGCATGCAAGGTACATGATGTGAGCATACATCAATGCTTGACAATCAAGAAAATTCCGGATGAATTCTAATAATTATTATTGGCGACGTAGTTCGTTTAGAGTTTGGAGCATTACTTAATACTTTTAATTTCATAAAGGTGTAAGAATTTGCATCTCAATAAATAATTGAAAAGGCTCAGAAGTAAGAAAATGATTATTAGAATTAAATGACAGAATCAAATAGCACTTGTAAAATATCACCTTTTTTGAATTAAATTAACCCTATTGAGTTTCGTAATTGTAACAATTAAATTATAAACATAATTCTGTTGCTATTTAATAATTATTCAGACATAGTCTTGATATATATAAATTGCATATTTTAAGAGACAAAAGAATACGTTTTCACTAACTCAGTACTATAAATCATAGAAGCTTCAAAATTCCCATTTATTTCCCGTACTAAAGGCAATATTAAAAAAGGAATTCTGTGATAAAAATTATTTTCACAGGATATTTCTTTTTGCGCACATTTGTACGAATTATAAAAAGAGAAGTATAGGAATCGATAAAAAATTCGAGATTCGAAGTTTGACGAATCTCCCCGTTTAATACCTCACTGAGTTCGAAAAACGCATTTTTAAAATATGTCGGCCAGTCTCTGAACACAATAAAACAAGAAGAATAAAATTTGCTAATTGTTGATAAAATTTGCATTGATTGTTTCTAATTAAATATGAGTTAAATTCAAATTTAACATATCTAATTTATTTTTTTCCTTTAGAGCTGATAATTGTTTAGAATAAATTGACTCCGCTTTTGATGGTCTTAGAAACATCTGCCTGAATTCTAAATCATTGTATGTTAAGTTTAGAATTCTGAATCATGAAATTGGACTCGGTAACATATTCTGTCTAAGCAGGAATCATCTTTTCGTGTAATGCTGCTAGCGTATTTTTTACTTTCCGTCTATTTTGTTAATGATAAAGAAGAAACATAATAAATTTCAGATAAAAAAGATTCACAAATAGAAATAAAATTCAAACAATTTTGAATGCGGAACTCATGTTTAAATAAAAGGCCGTTAGCTGACGTATTCATAACCAATTATATAAATTTTTCTGAGTTGATAAAACAGAAAGAAGGCATTTTAATTTGTTTATTGTGTTATGTTAAATAAAAAATCAATCCATTCAACTACTACAAGCATTTCAAAGTAATGCTAGGTTCCCTTTTTACTGCACAATTCCATTATTATAGTAAATTTAGCGTAAAATTCTGTTTAAATTATTGCTGCCAAATCGAAATTCGTTAAATGAAAAAGTTAAAATTTCAAAACGCACAATGACTCATAAAATTCCTTTAGTTTCCAATTATTAACATTTCTACTTATAAAACTTTCGATCAGTTTCTTAAACAATGGCTTGTCCTTATTTAATTCTACCTAATAGGGAGTGCCATACTGAACATCTTCACGAATTCAAACTTTAATCTCAATAATTCCTTGAACTACATTAGAAAGTATCACGCGATTACAGATTCTAGAAAATGAAAACAATATCTACTCTAAATTGCTGTTTTGAAATGGATATCGGGTATAATGATTAGGTCATGAGGTTTCGCGAGTGATTACTTATTGAAGAAGATCTGTTTATTTTTATTCAATAAAGCGCTGATGCAATATAGTGAATCAACTGGATAAAAAAGAATGCGAAAGTATTTCATGTTGCAAAACTTGCATCTAATTGGCGAACCTATATCACCTGCTCGCTTCATTTTTTTGCAGGCGTCAAGCCGTTACAGTTAGATGATGTAAATTCATACCTGTTATTTTACAAATGTTGTAAATCAGTGTTCACAACATTTCACGTGTCGCATAATTTCCATCTTTCTGAAGGCAAGATTTTTTTTAATTATAAGAGAATTTCTTCTTCAGTAATATGTGTACTTTAAAGCATTTTCAAATCCATTTTTCTTATTTTCACTTTAAGGGGAATTCTGGTAATGTATTTTTGACAAAAAAAATTGGACTAAACCTTTTAACTAAAACAATTTATTCAGCATTCAACAGCGCATATTTATTCAAAAAAAATGTTTTCAAATAGTTTTGATTTTATTGATTGCGTAAAAAAATAAAAATAATCTTACTTCTATTTTGATATTCGTTTATTAAGTCATTATTATTTATAATCAAATTTAATTATGTTAACGGGAAAACCAAGGAAAAGAATCTTAATTTTATTTTAAAAAACGCTAATTAAAAATGTAAAAAAATAGAAATTTAATAGGCATAAAAATAAAAATAATAACAAATCATCTATTTTATAGATTTTTAGCAACAATATGTATTCACAGGTTAATGTTGGAATTGAGTTCCAACCAATTTAATCCTTGATGGACATTGCGTTTTAAACTACCATTCTGTCTAAGTGCTTAACCTAAATTATTGCAAATGCACTTTTGATTTCACTATTACACGAATTCAAGAATTAGTGAACAAATTATAATATTTGCTTGCCAAAGCAACATTTTATAAATTGGGAGAGCTATTTTATTATTCCCTTTTGTGTTTTGTAATTTTTTTTGTATGAGTGTTACTGCAATTCACTTTTGTACTTTTTTATTTTTCATTTCATAAACAAATAAATAAACGTGATCTTGAAACATTTGCTTACGCCACAAGCAGATGCAACGATTTTTATTTTGCTTGCTAATTTGTTCCCGAATCTTTTCAAAATTAGCCTCACGTATCATAATCACGTGTCTCAAAATAAATCAGCACATTAAAAAATAGAATTTACGATAATTAGGGAATTTAAGCATTTCTTTCTTTCTTTTGTTCACGACAGAAATGAAAAATTAATCTTATGTAGACTTTCTTTATTTTTAGCCATAATTGTATAAATTTATGTAAAAATCATGAAATAAAAGTTTAACAATTAATTTTAAACTTATTTTTAATTAAAAATTTCGTTATTAAAATCTTAAATTTTTAAAGTAAATTATTCACTTAATCACTAATTTATTTAAAATTACATTTTTTTTAAATTAAAAAAATGGGATACACCTCGCTGCTCAAATCTTAATTTTTTTAGGGATTCTTTAAGAATAATCATTAGTTTGTAAAAAGACATATCTGTAAATGAAAGGTTTGAAAAGCCTTGAGTCGATGTGTGAGGATTTCCGTTCTGATACATAATGTGCTATTATTAAAAAACACTAAACTGGATTTGAATAAACCATGTTTTTTTTATGGTAAAAAAGGTTTTCACATTTGTGAGGTAGCATTCACAATTGCATTAATCAACATAAATGATAAGAAAAATGCGGTATTATTCAATGGAACTAAGAATAATTTTTTGAAGTCTGTACTTGTGTGATCACTTCTTTTTCACTATTTCTTAGAAAGCCTATCGAAGCTAAAAGTTGAAGCGACTTATATTGAAGCTAAAAGTCGATGATTTTCAACTGATAAGATAACTACAATATCTCTTAAGAAAAGAATCAAAAGAATGAATACAGATTACTCAAACAAATACAAAAGACTCGCTAGATGGTTATAGTATAATTAACTTTCCGCATTTCTCGCTTTGAGAACTCTTTTGAAATGGTCTTTTGTATTTAGACGCACGAGTGTCCACTCGAAATCCTTGGTACTTCAGCAATTAAAGGAAACGCGATACAATGACATTCGACTTATTCGTCGGCTTAAATAAATTCCAAGGCTAGAAAGGTATTAATTATATGAATTTTATTCATAGCTGAAGAATTTTGCTATTCGAATCTTATTTTTCCTAATTTTTGTATTGGAAATAACTTGAGGAGAAAGAATGGATATTTCTTGACTTTGAATAGCGAATTCTTGTTCATGAATACAATGATTATTCAACTTATAGTATTCTGGAAAACGTAAGTTATGAATAGAATAGAAAAGAGAATTTTAAAAATTATATTCATTTATCATGTAAGAGACCTACAAAAATTAAATAAAGCTGTACTGTGATAGAATAGAAGGCATTATTGATTGAATGGTTGAAATATAATATTGTTCTTCAATAAGTTTTTTAATTTTATTAAATCAGTATGGTTGTATTTTTTTTATGAGAAAACTTGTGAACGAGTTGCAAACTCCAGAGGGAAAACAGAAGCTGTTGATTGTAAGTTCAGATATTAATCTGAATTTCTTTGCTTACATGCGATTAAAATATGTTGCATTTGCTTCGATAACCTATTCACGATAATCAGAATTAAAATTTCCAAGGCTTCTACTTACCCCAATCATGCAGTTCGCAGCTGAACTTTATCATCTGCTAAAATCATGCTTCCTGTCTTCTGGGCTAAATGGCGGAAAATTGATGATACGTAGCTGCTGTTTTAAAATCTGATTTTGATGCAATAGTACCTTGCATCTTTTTGTCTTTATTTACTTTTATACAAAAATAGTTGAATTTTATAAAAATCACTACTTTCCGCAATAGAAACTGTCATAGGACTAAGCTTTGATATGGAGTCATTTGGCGCCTTGCGGATTTGGCAATTTTTCGACGGAGATTTGTTTGAAGTTACATAAGCGCATTTTTTTTTTCTTACCACTGTCTGCTGTTTGCCGCTCTTCTACTGTTGCTACGTTTCGATATATTTAAAAAAAAATTTGAGTTCCATTCCATTTTATTTTTTTTGGCGAAAATGACTAAATATCAAAGCTGTTCCAAATTAAGTTACAAGATTGTTAATTGTAATGCCACTTACCTTGCAATAAAAAGTAACAATGTTCCGAGATTCAGAATCATCACGTTCGTAGACTTCATTTTAATTCTTGCATATATCGTCCTTTAGAAAAGCACACAGGTGTTTGGTAACAGTTCAAAGGGTTGAATCCTGGCCAGATTGTTTTTATTTTAAACGTATTGATTCATTTTTGTTATTATTTGGATGGAAGTTCACATGCGGGGCGTTTCTCTATATAGACAAACACGAGAAATTTATGTGTCCGTTTGATAAAACAGACATAACAAGTTTCTGTTTTTTCCAAAATAACCAAGTAGATTAACTAAACTGGCAATCAAGTTGTAATTTGTTAGATCCGAAATTGCAATCAAGATCAATTTCTACCTACGACTGCTCAAACCTTTTAACACAAGAGTAAAATAATAAATCAAACTCAGATAAATTTTGTTTTGTTTACGTAAAATTTAAACACAGCAACTCTGTTTTGCTTTCTATCAATCATTTACAAGTATTAAACCTATTTACTGGTTATAAATCTTTCACTGATCATTATAAAAATATTTATAGAATGAAATGTAATTTTTAATCCAGCATTTCGATTCATTTTTGATAGCACATTATTCTTCAAAATATGTGTATCCATTTTTTGCCGATTTCTTTCTCGCCGTTTGGCATTTTTAGACTGGGAAAACTAGGGTACTGTGGAAACTGGGAAAATACCATTTTTCTTTTCACATTGATACGGTTTATCCACTCCTGCAGTATGCCAAACCGGGGTAATCTGTTATTAATGATGAACATGTGCCATCATTTGCCGGCTTTCTGGCACAGAGATAGCGAGTCTTCCTCATGTTCTGTGAGTCCCGGGTTCGAGTCCCGTTTCGGGCATGGTTGTTCTTCTGTGTTCTATCCATGAGGTGTGTGAATGTGCACCTCCCCCTGTAAAAAGGAGCTGTGCAAACGTGTGTGTGTGTGTTTCATCCTCATTGGAGTAGAAGTCAGTCTTCTGCCCTCGGGTGCTCAGGGGTCCCTACCCTCAGAAACTACTGCATCCCTCTTTCCGTGGTTAAAAGCGGACACGACATCATCATCATGTGTCATCATTTGGACTCTTATTGCATTTAAATGATCTAATAGAACAGTATGATCTGAAAACAAATGGATGATGAATGTATAATTTTAATTAATTAGTCTCAATGAAATGCATAATTTTAAGAATGAACTATTTATTAATCGTTTTTCAAGCATTTTTTTTTTGTAACTATAAACCGATAATCTGATTCGAAGAGGGCTTAACGAATTTATTTCACCTGACGTTACCTTCTCGCCTATCTCTATCAAGGATTTTAAAACGTGCAGAATAGTTAACTTATAATTTTTAGCAGGTGCAGTAATTAAAAATATGCTGTTGTGCAATTTTTATATAGAAAGCGAATTTTTAAGATATAATTTTAAAGTTACAGAATTTTAATTTAGGATAAAAGCGAAAAAATATGAATTTCATTACTTTTCATTAAAAAAAAATTTCATCGATTTTTTTCTGTTTGCGTTATATCTTAAACGTCTTTTATTTTTCATAAAAGGAGCTATAATACATTAAGCGTACGTTTCAGAAAATGCAATTAAAATTTAAAAGACAGGAATGCTATCTTCTGATCTCAAATTTTGATGAGAAAAATTAAAAATAGACTGTTTCATGAGGATGGGTCATGGAAAATTTCTATCTAAAAGAAAAGGCGTGTGCAGTTCTGTCAACTGAACTAGTTCAACCATTGTTGGGATGCCCTTGAGGTACGGAAAACGTGACGGTTTTTTGAAAATTCAGTTGCAGTCTGACCTTGCTTTGATTTATGGATAAATTTACTTTCTAAGAAATTTTTGATGATTTTAAGCTTTTATGATTCATTGAAACCCCTTTTGGAATGATAGCAACAAAGGGAATTTAAAATTTAAATTACAGTTTTGGTTCTAATATCTATAACTTAAAGGCTTTCTTACAAGCAAAAGATATTTTCAATTACTGCACATCATGGCCATCACCAAATACAACAAACCATTTATTTCCTTTTGTTATCAAGTGGGAGATGAATCGTCTTTTAGACAAAAGAATTAAGAAAATTTGTTTCAGATATTATATAAACAAATCAGATGAATGGAAGGACGACGAAGAAAAATTAGCTTGAATCAGTTTGTTATTTGATTTGTTAAAGTGATTACATGAAGATTTTTTTGACAATATTATAAAGAGATAATGTCTAACAAAATTTATAAAGTTCAAGTGCATTTTACTCTACAAGAGAACATTAAGATATTCATTATACGATGACAAAGAATGGGATTGTTTGCGATGGTGTGTAATTTATAACAGTTCACATAAAATAATCACTTAGCCTTTCAGATGCTCATTCCATCCATTTTATGGGCCGCGATGTCCTGGTGATAAGGCTTCAGATTCGAGCCCCAAATCCACCGAAGAACCGTCGTGTAAGGGAGGTCTGTTGCACGTTAAATCTATCAGGGCCAAACGTCCACCCACTGGAGTGGTGTGGTGTGGAGAGGGGGGTTGCCAGATCAGGAGTCGCCCTCGTCATCTGAATGCGGTTCAAAATAATAGATTCGCCCCCAAAAAAACCCAAGTGTTGCTTTAAAACGGAACGTTATTATAATTCAATCGTTCAGCCCCGAGGCAGAGATCTTACCATTGGGTCACAATGACCCTTGTAATATAGATAGAATACGGATAACTGTCTTTCTAATATTGTCACAATTAAGGGGATTTAATTTTTTTCACCAGTAATGTCTGTTCTGAGCATATATAGTCAGAAAATTTTTACCCGAAGAATATCTTTTTGTAACTTAAAAATCGGAAAGCAAATGTGAAATTGAAATAACAATTAATAATTGATGAAAAAAAGGTGAAGGAGAAATAAATTTTTGCTCAGTAAATTTTGAGACATTTTTTTTAACTGACCATTTTTTCCTTGATTGGTTTATTTTTATTTCTCAAAGGTAGTGAAAAGCGGAAAGTATAAGGTGCAGTGGAAGTTTTAAATTCGCGTAATTAAGAAGCTTCTTATCTTGTAAAATTTTGGTTCATTACCTGGGTTCTATATATCTCTATATAATGAAGGGATCCCTAATGAGGCAATCAGAGCCTTCTTTCATTCGGCTAAAACTGTTTAACATGTTCTTGTTGTTACATATGGCACTTGCCCCGCTAATATCAGCATATTTTAAGCCGAAAGGAGCGTCTCTTGTTTTTGAAGTAGCGCCAACTAGGGCCTAGCTATACACTCAACACAGTCTCTTGCACAGCCTCTTTTTATAGGAGGGCACAGTCACACATCTCACAGAAGAACAACCATGCCCGAACCAGGACTCCCAGAACACGAGGAAGACGCGCTACCTCTGTGCCAGAAAGCCGGCTCTGTTTAACATAAAATTCCTGAGTTCTAATAGGATGGTGGTAAAGTATTGGAGTGATTGAACTCCGTGTGGCAGCCTGATGCATGCTAAAACAATCGGTGCCAAATGTTCTTCTAATGATGCGATGCGGTTCGCTTTAGTCATATTAACATCCCGTTTTTGAAAGCAGCCCCAGTACTATTTTGGATCTCCGATTTTGAGTATGGGTCAGATAATGAAGATGGTATCTGAAATGGCACAACCATCTTCAGGCTTCCACGCCATGCCCATGGGGGTAAGTTTGGCTCCCAATCACGACGGAACTTCAATGAAATTGGGATTCAAACCTGCAGCCGTTTGGTCCTGAGGCCGAGATAGTGCCATTAGGCCACAAAGGCCCAAGGAATTACGAAAATTAGAGATGATAATAATATCTCAGGTGCTGCCTTGTAGTCTGACCGTGGTTCAAATTTATAAAGATTGTCTTGAAAAAAAATTGCCTTAAGACGGAACGTTACTATAATTCTAAGGGAATTTCAAATTATAAGGCATTAATGATAGGTTATTCAAATTATTAACGAAAAATTAGCAATTTAACTTATAAGTACGATTAAGAATATACATTACAAACTAAACAGACAATTTTGACAGGAGTTTACACATAAAACTTATAAAAAACAAGCAATATAAAAAAGAAATTTTTAAGTCAATTCCTACTTAGGCCAACAAAGAAAATTTTTATTTTAGTTATTTTTTATTAAATAATTATAATTAATATAAATAATTTATCAAAAAAATATTGATTTTCGCAAGAATTGAACTCGCATTCTTCGCCTTCACGCGAAAAATGTTGAAATCCTTACATTTTACCGTTTGAGCATAGACTGTTGATTTCAATTTTCATCAATAACTGCCCTAAAACAATTGTCAGTGGTCTCTCATTTCTCAGCAGTATTTTCTCTCTTTTCGATGACAACGTAAGCATAAAACATAATTCATTGGTCAATAATAGAGCTCTCAATAAGATAAAAAAAATTTAAAAAAGGACCGAGACTTTATCATATATTAAGGGGAGGGGAAGGGGGTTAAACGTCCACACCACTCCAGTGGGTGGACGTTTGGCCCTGATAGATTTAACGTGCAACAGACCTCCCTTACACGACGGTTCTTCGGTGGATTCGGGGCTCGAATCTGAAGCTTTTAAGGGGAAATTTACAATAATTATTTCTTGCTATCAGTATCATTAAATAGCGCCTATCCACTGAAAACAAACTATTCCATTCCAAAATATTAGAATATGAAAATAAATTATTTTCAGCTTTCCCATTATTTTGAAATTCCATAATATTTTAAAATTATTTTTAAATTTCATATTATATTCAAATTTCATATTATTTTAAAATTATTTTCGAATTTCACATTTTTTAAAATTTTATATTTTAAAATTTAACATTTTGAAATTTCACATTATATTTAAATAATTTTTAAAAATTCACATTATTTTGAAATTTTTTATTATATTTAAATAATTTTAAAAAATTCACATTATTTGTAAACTATTTTCAGATTTAAAATATTTGAAAAATTTGTAAAATAATTCACTTTGAAACGATAAAAACTTCTTAAGATTAGTTTGAAAACTATTTCTAATATAAATTGAAATCAACAGGCTGTGCCCAGTCGGTAAAATGCAAAGATTTCAGTATTTTTCGTTTGAAGGTGAAAAATGCGAGTTCAATTTTTGAGAAAATCAATAATTTTTTGATACATTTTAGAAAATTTTGTTTCAAGTATACGTTTTATAAAAATGATTTTCGAGAGTGAGTTAGCAGTTGTATCTTAGTGGTTAGAAGGAAGAATTTTTCGCAAAAAATAAAATTTAAAAAATTTTAAGCTTTAGGTTCAATTTTGATTTTTCTCCTTAAATCTTTATCATCAATTGTTGGTCACTTCTCCTACCTAACCTTAAGATTGAGCTTCAAGAAGGAGAATGGGAATTGCAAAGAAAATCACTTTTTATTTTGTCACTTCATATTGTGATTTTGTTATATGTATATAAATATTTATATTAATTGTAATAATGTAATAAAAAGTAACTAAAAAAATGTTGACCTAAGAAGTAATTAACTTATTTTTTTATATTGCTTATTTGCTTATTTATATTTATTTTGAAATTCTGAATGGATGAATCACCCGGAAAACGCAGTATAAAAAATGAAATCGTGAAATGTGCCTTTTCGTGCAAACTTTAAAATGATATATTAAATAGAATAAATTAACTCGATCTATTTTAATCAAACGGTCTTTGGTCACGAACACTTTCCTTTTCATTTTTGAACGGTTACTAAATGTTTTATTTATACTTATTTATTAGTCATTGGACTTGCCACAGCACGCGCGGGCAACCAGATGTCCCAAACAGCCTTGATCCCATTGACTTTCAATTATCACTTTGAGCATGTTTTGCAACAATATCATCGCCTACAACAAGTAGAACGATAAACTCGGGCACACCCGGCCCACAAAAAATTTTTCGAAAGTGAACTTGTTTCGCCACTCAACTGAATAATTGTTGCAAAATTTTTGGTGACTGCTTTTTCATCGGCCTAAAAATTAAAGCCATATTTTATTTCGACGTCAGAAAATGTTTAATGTGTATTTATCACTGTCTGGCAATAATTTAAATTTGCAATCTGTCAATTTAAATTGTAACACTCGTCCATCAGAATTGACACATGCGCTCGTTTTTTTATTTATTGAAATGCTTGTCATAAAATTTAGTAAGCATTTATGCTTACAAAACGTCAAGACATTTTCTTTCAGTTTATCATTGTTTAGAATCATTTGTCTTAATGCTTCAGTTTAAATTATTTCCACTCGATTAAATTGAAAGTATAGAATATTTAATTATCGCGTGGAAAATGTGATTTTTATTTACATGAGTCTAAAAATGATCTGGTTTAGTTTCTCTCCAGAAAAATTTCTGTTAAGACTTTAATATTCGGCTTGATTAATTATTCATTCGCTTTGAGATAGTATTTGCTTAACAAATTAAAAGTTAAAATTTGAAATATTTCAGGATTGAGGAGCAAACTTTAAATTTATAGAAACTATACGCACATTTTATTTTCCATTAATTGTATAAAAAGGGGGTGGTTTTTCTCGATAAGCAAATAATAACAGAGTAAAATTGCGCGCGCGCGCGCGCGCGCGCGTGTGTGTGTGTGTGTGTGTGTTCCGATTTATCTTAAATATGAATAAAATGCTTCAAAATGTCCTTATTTTTTTTTTAAATTAAAATAAAAAGCTAGTAATAAAATTCTTAAAAGAAGGCGTGTTTAAAATTTTTAATGTACCTTCAGAAGAATTCTTCGATGCTATTTTTACGCATTAAATGAAATGGTCTGATTTTAGGAAATAATCCCAATTTCCTGAAATATTATTAAATGTCATGTTAGATTCATGCTATCTCACCTTGATAGATATATTTTGATCACATGTAAGGATGATTCTTCTTATTCTTGTTAGGCAGAAGCTTAATCATTAGACATTGGATATTATTGGATGCTCATATTAATTCACAATATGAATCCAGAAACTCATTGCAAATATTACGATAGCATTCTGGCTTATAATTTTTTAAGCTTTTAAGATATATCCGACATTTTTTTTTTCAAATGGTAAAATAAAAGAACTAAGAATAAGTTCTAGAAACTATACAATACTCATGGTTAGAACACCTAAGTTATGAAGATGAAAAAAAAGAGGGGAAATGGGCAAGCCACACCTTTTGCAAAAGTTATTCAGGATGCTATGCCATTAAAAGGCAAAAGAACAGTCGATCTTGACTCCAGGATAGCATTGATATCTGATTCAGATTTTCGGCAGTTTTTCAAGGGAATTTAAAAAATAGATGAAAAATATCCATCGAATCATCGTTGAATTTAGCCATACATACTAGCATTAAGAAGTGCATCAAAATGCTTCATTAATGCTTTAACTCCCTAAAATACAACTTATTTTTAGGGAATTCTGTTTCATTTTCCTTTTTTCTGCTTCTTGGGCAATGAAGGATTTTATATAAATAGCTGAAGGGAACATAATAGGGAATGAAGAACAAGACCAGTATACATTTCAAGGAACATTACACAATGTATATGTGAAATTATTTTGCGAGAAAGAAAATATGAATGGGTAGTTGGATAAGAATTACTTAATATGCAGGTCGCAGTGTTTCATTGCCATAAATATTTCCTACTGTTTCTCTGATGCAATTTGGGCAAACGTGGTTCTTGCGCCATTAAGCCACACTAAATCAATCCACCCGCTGTTTTTGAAAATTTAGTAGCCTATGTAAAATGTATCATCTTTATGAGACAAAAACATCTTAACTCATTGACATTTTTAGTGTTTTAAATTGACTAACGAAGTCAAAGGAAATATTGAAGGAAAAACTGCTTGTGTATCTATCCTTGTCTCTTTAGAAACCAAAGAGTTATTTGTGCAGGTTTCACTTATAATGTTTATTTGTTCGGAAATTTCGCCAACAAACAAAAATTGCAACATAGCAAATTCCCCTCGGGTGCAATACATTCGGCATTATTCTGCCGTCTTTTGGAACGGATAATTTTTTAATAAGGTCAGTTGAAATTTATAAGATCCTTGGTACTTCGTTTTCTTCAAAAGCACTAAACAAAGAAATGGAAGAGAATGAATGTCTTCAATACCAATAAATAGGTCCTAGCAATTAAATACACTTTAGTTTTGGTTCATGTACTGTTTTCGAATTTCTTGTTTCTTTCTTGATTGACCTGTTAAAAAACCTTTAACAAACGTTTAAATCGCAGAAAAAAAATGAGCGAAGGACTTATCTATTAAATTTAATTATCTCATTTATCCTTAATTCTTTTTCATTTCAAAAGGAGCTAAGATCAATCAATCACCATGTTTTTTTTTTATTTTGAAAACAAAAATAAAGAGAAGTATCTGAAATTAGTTTTAAAAATAATAATCATAAAATTATATTTATTTATATTGCTGTCCAAAATATAGATTGATTAAATACCGCAGCTGTATTTTTTTAATATATTTTTCTTTCTGTTTATTTTTAATGCTGTTTCTCGAGCGTGTATTTCTTTAAAATAGAGAAGATGATGTTTTACTAAGTAAATCTCTTTTCTAAAATACGACATCTTTGAAAGTAAATTATCATCTCCATATTTTTGAAATTTGAATGATTCTTTGGTAAAAACATCAATGTATATTACAATAATTTATCTATGGAGGATCTCAGATATACTATCTATCTACTTTTCTAAAATTAATTATTTTCTATCCGCTTGAATTCAGATTTCACTTTAATTACTAATTCACATGATGTACTGACTTTTAAGAACCGATTTCTGGAACCTTGACTATATAATTTGAAACTGAAGTATATGTAAAAATCACACGGCTAAAATAAATGTTTGCTTACCCAAATGCTTACTCGGTAAATTTCCATCTTGAAAGTATATAAGCTCTGAATGCTTTCACACGACACCTTTTTCACATTCATGCCTTTCTGCTTTGAGAATGTCGATCGAGTTCAGCTTCATAACAAGGAGCTTTTAAAAGCTTCTAAAACATGAATCTTCCGTTTAAAAATTTAAAAAATATTAAAATTAGGAGTTAAAGATAATACTTCTCTTACTTATTGGTTGAAAGATTCATAAAATTAAAAAAAAAATTATGTGATGTGCTCTTCATAAAATAATGTAAGAGTTAATTATTTCTTAAAATTTTGTTTCATAGTTAAATGGAAGAAAAATAATGAAATAGAAATTAAAAGTATTATGAAAAGCATTCTAAAAATAAATATAGAAATTCTTAAAAAAATACTTCTCTTTCTAAATAAAAATAAAAATAAAATAATTTTCCATTTAACTTTTAGCACTTAATTGGCGCCGCTACGGGGGTCATTGAGTTGAACGCATATATAAAACATATATTATACAATTTTTATATAGATATATATACTTTTAAGGAGAAAGTTTGGTTGTTAATCAAAATAATTCTTTTGTCTTTTAAAGAATTTAACTGAAAAATGCAAACTAGCAAAATATTATTAATATATTTAAAGGGTGCTAAAAGGGCATTAGAGTTTGTTATTTGAGACTAAGTCGTCTATTATGTTAAGACAATAAGTACATTGTAATGCTTAAAATTAATAAATAATCAAAACTGATAATAATGATAATCCAAAAATAAAATCTGAAATAATAATAGTAATAATATAGAACAGGAAATTGTATTTTATTGCTGCAAAAATTAAAAATTAAGCGTGAATATACCGTTGAAATCTTTTATATTTCAAAATTATGCGTGCCATTGTTCTTAAATCTATAAACATTTTCCGCAAGAACTTCCCTTTAAAAACCAGAAATAAAAAAGACGTTTTCTCATTTATCACTTATGTCAACAAATGTAACCTAATAGTCCGTTATGTCATTGTAATGACCGTTCACCCACAATTGAACAAAATCCCATTAAATAGTGATAACAATAAAATTCCAGACAAAGAATGCTAAAAGCAGGAAAGGACAACAAAATTTTATGATGCTGGACAATTGAGCAACCGAACCTGTAACACAATGTCCTAAATATCCGCTTTTTCACGGATCGTTTACTGTACTTTTTTTTTCATTGTAACAAAGAGGAGCTCATCCTGATAGATGAGCACTTTTCAAACGGGCCATCATCAGGAAAGAAAGTGACATCAATTGGTTTTGTGTTACGAACCAGTTCACTTTCGATCCTTTCATCAACTATAGGTGCATTTTGGCAGGTTGCTCAATACGAGCAAGTTGCTTCCTTTTTCTTTGCAATTCTTTTTTTTTTCTTTTCAATTCAATGCAGAATTTACTTTATTTTGATTACGAATTTAAAATAATAAAAGAATAAAAGATAATTACAGACACTTGAATCAGAATGAGACTTTACAGAATGTTATTTTTTTTTACTAAGAATTCTAGAGAAAGTTAACTGGTTTTGTATTTTTCTTGCCCTACATTTTAGTTTAGCACCTTCACACAAAATGGCGCATGACTCGCGGATAGAATTACAGAAGTTTTTGCTCTTTAATTTGTAATTATGTCGAGTTAAATTAAGCAATAATTAATTTAAAGCAAAAATGCATGGATACGCTTAAGTATCAAAGACGTCCTTTCCGTTCTAATAAGGATTAAAACAGCAATAAATATTTTCAGTAGGCTCTGTCATTTGATTAGATAGGTAAATAAAGTCGTTGATCAGAAGGTTAAAAATACAATTTTAAATGATCTATTTCAAATAACTTCATCTGAATTATAAATTAAAAGCTCTAGAATTTCTTGTAAGATAATTCAATTATATAAAATACTGAAAATACCGAATCTTAATCAAAATAGGCAATATCAGTAATATTCACAATATTTTAATTAATAAACATCGACATCCATGTTAACTGCTTAATTTAATCAGTTTAGTTTAAAGAATACAGACTTCACCACGGTCTGGTTTATTTTGGCATTAACATAAGTCTGTTTTCGAAACTTTTGAAGTCCAATGATTCCAATGGTTAAAGTGTTCGCGTACTTGTGAATTTTATTGAAATGCCACTCCATTTATTACTAATAATTAATATTTTAGAGCGAGAATTGTTTTTTAAATACCATCCACAATTGGAAACAAAACTTCATTAATTATTTTTAGAAAAAGCAACTTTTTTTTTTGAAAAATAAATAGTAAAAAAGAAAGAAAGAAATACCTCACAAATTAAAGGAAGCTATACATATAGTGTGACATTTCGGTTACTTAGCATTTATTAGAATATATTCCAGAATCAACAGCAATTTTCAATGTCTGGACAGAGAATACACTAATTTGTAGTTGGCATCGTTGTTATATCTGCACAAATATGTTTCTAAATTTTTCAAACTTCTTTCTTACATCTTTCCACCATTACTGTTTCTACTTCTGTCTTCGTATTAATGCATTCTGTCATTCAGTTTTCCCCAGGTATGTTCTATTGGAATTAAATTCAGTGACTGAGATGGCCATTTTAGATTTTGTGGACAATTAGCGAAGCATCAGAAAGAAGAGTTTATATATATTTATAAAACATAAAGATGGAATAATTTTACCATTTTAGCGGTATGCCGAATTGAGATACGCCTACTAGAATGAAAAATTATCTTTGATTGTTGTTTATTGTTTTTTGCGACTACGGGCCATTTTAAGTTTATAAATAAAACTTGGAGAAATAATCAAGCAAATATTTAAGCCAAACTGTTTTTAAAATATCATTAAATCAAAAAAGAGTGTCCGATAATAATTTAGACCTAGAATTTTTTGAAGTATAATCACTTTTGTGACATATTTTATCTCTGCCTTCCAGCATCTAAGCTTTCTTTTTTGAAAAAAATGAAATCATAACATTCATTTTTAGAAGCACATGGAAATGATATGAAAAAATACAGGACTTCATTTTCAAATTTAATTCTCAAGCTATAACATTTTTTCTTGAAATTTTAAAAGTATATGAACATTTTTGGGAACCACAGTTTATGACAAAAACTCAAATATAAAAAACGCCATTAACGTGGACGTACACAACATACAAATATTCACTACTTTGAATCTATTCAATATAATTTGAGATATTTTCAATTTTCTGACATCAATGGACCACTGTGGCCTCGTAAGGCCAATTGAGTGAAATAGGCACTAGAGAATCACGCTTTCAAAAACCGATTCCAAGAATTGTTTCAAAATTCAAACGTCTTTCTGTTGGTGTGGTGTGGAAATTTAGAATGGAATTTCATCGCAACTATCATCCCTATTATCTGACCAACATAATTACGAGATCCGCCTCAAAATAGTCTTGTAGATAATAAAATAGTGTTCCCCCACAAAGGAACCATTGTATATCTAAACTTCCTTTCACGATATTAAATTAATTTTGACTTTATCCTGATATAGTAGAAGCGGGCGTGCATAAGATACTAAACGAGGACACGATATCTCAAGAAATCTTTTTTAAACGGAGAACTTGTGGAAGAAAAAAAAGCATTTCCCTTTCCTGATGTCAAAAGACAGATTTAATGCTTTTTTTAGATTGCCCGCAGTGTTATTTATTCTTGCCGTTTCTCATAATCTGTAAATTTACTAATCACAGGTCACCGTATAGAAAGGGAGTGATATTATTTATAAGGTGATTAGAGAAGAGACTGGGAAGTTTGCTGGGAGTTGAGAATAAAATCATAATGGAATAGAACTATAGAATTTTCACCACCCATACGTAAATGACAATATTCTACAGTTAAAGCATTTATACTTTTCCTAAGGATAAAATTAAAATTAGCCAGTCTAGCCAGAACACAACTCCGTAAAGTCCGGGACATTTGAGCTTGCTTCGATCCTTCTGAGAAAAGTAAAAGCTGTAAGAATCAAAATGTCTAATATCAAACTTGTCGAAACATGGAAATGACGTAAAACACTGGTTTAGGTTAACTAAATCAGTTCTGAAACTGTCGCATGTGATTGTTATATGTAGCAACAAATGCCACTTGTAATTCCATCCGTTACGTCAGAATTTTGTAGGTTTTACTATGTATGATTTTAGAAATAAGATAATTTGATGTTATAATTTCTAAAATTTCTCGTACTCTCTGCAAGTAAAAAAAGAAAACATTATAATAAATAAATAAATTTCTAAAAATTTCAATTACTTTGAACAAATTTTTCTAAATGTGAGGCTTTATAAGACAATTGAATGAGCTACCTGGCATATGAGAGAACTGGTTGTATTTTTGAATATACTCTGACATTATTATGCAAAGATGGATCAAAGTGAAGGAAGGCGATAATTTCTTTGAACATTCTGAATTCATTCATTTCGAAATATTAAAGGAAAACGATTGCTTGAACTAAGTGCGAGTAATAGAGACATTACAATGGATTCTTCACATCACGTTTTTCATAATTTGTGTCAAGCTAACCAAGCAATAGAGGAATGCAACGTGCTAGACTCTACGTCACCAAGAAAGCTCATATCTACAGATTCCGTCTTAATTGGTTTAGTTTGTTTATATTAATATCCCGTTTGGAAGCCACATAGGATGTTTTGGACGACTCTCGTAATTTTGAATAGTGCTCAGATGGCAGGGACGACACCACAGTAGTCATTCCTCTCCAAACTGCTACACCATCCCAAAGGACTTTAGACCCCGACGCACACACGACAGATCTTTATTTGAATTGGGTCTCGAACTTGGAACCCTTTGACATTAAAACTGAGGCCCTTACTATTTTAGCTGCCACGATCTCCTTCGTCTCTGTTGGAGGTAATATAATGACGGATAATTATAAATGTTAAAATTTGAAATATTATTAACCTAAAACATATCAAGATAGTATGCCATAATAGAAATAAGATAGCAATGGTCTGATAATAAAAAATTAAATATTTAACGGTCCCAAATTCTATTTACCCGATTAGCTTCCATATATGTGAATTTGGAGCACCTTATGACTAGTGTTAGCTGGTATGGTTTGGAAGCTTGGAATAGAAGAGTTCTGGCTGAAAGAAACGTTCAAGCTGTATCAAAATTGAATGTTAATCTAACTAATAAAATTTAACTCCATAAGGCAAATAAGTATTTCCTCTTTCATTTGGATATCATGGTAACTGAGAAATATTAATATGTTAACCAATTAAAACGCGTTTGCTCAAATTATGTTCATTTAAAGCGCCATCATTCGGTCAGTCTTTAATAATTTATTTTAAAATGTAGCGTAAGAAAATATTAACATTAATTAAATTTGCTAATGTTGAGAAGAATAAATGTAAGTAAGAACTATAAATTCAGATTGCGTCAGTAAAATCGATTTCATAAGCAAATACATTCGCTGATAAATGTAGCAACAACTTTTTACTTAAATATGAAGCTAAAATATGTGATTCAGGATAAAACACAATATTTTGTATATCAGTTTTTAACAGTTATATTGAGTACAACGATTAATGAAAATTTTATATTTAAGTAAATATGAAATAAATTATTAAATTTTAAATTTTTCCAAATATGTAGTTATTCTGTATGAAATGGGGAAATGTTCGTTGTTTGACTTATATTCGTAACTAAGTAATCGATAAATAAACAAGGCAATCGATAAATTTTCTGAATGCAAGTTTATAAAATTCGACTTTGGTGGAAGAATGTGACAGACCCGATTATTGATTAAAACTGATAACCGTAAAATGCTTGTAACTGATACATTTCAATAACCCTTTCATTTTTAATTAATTACAAGGACAACCGAATATATTATTCTATCTCAGTTATTTCCTACACACAGATGTTTGATTTATCCTTGAAGAAAGAACTTGAATTCATGTTTGATTACTTAACTTATTCAAAAGGGTTCCGTTTCCTACTTTTTATTTGCTTATTAAATATCAATGCCTTGAAATAAATGAATAAAATGCACTTTTTATTCACATTTTTTATAGACAGTTATTATTAAAAGGAAATTAATACGCATTGAGAATAAGAAAGGAAACGTTTGCAAACATATAAAAATTTCCCATCTATTTATAGCTGAGTAAATCATTGTTCTATTTGCGTTAGTTATTCACATTTTTATAAAACCTCAACTATAAACTTACTAAGTAATTATATTATATCATATGCGTGCGAAATAATTATTGAACACGAGAAGGTCATGTTTAAGTTTTCAGGCCCAATCTCAGCTAAGATCATTTGTGAAAATTTTATAAAAATTCCTTCTAAATCTACAATATTATTAATATTATCGCAATAATATTACATTTTAAATTCATTTTCGTAATGTCGAAATATAGATTCTTTGCTTTTTCGTCTAAAATTGAATGTTATAGAAATCGTTTGGGCTTTGAAACCGTATACAGAAATCTTTTGGATTTTTGATTTTTTACTTTAATTAAGATTTTTTAAAGTAACATTTAACAATACATATAAATAATTAGACATAATTTTAAAAACAATTTGTTGCAGTAAAATGACAGTCTGTTCGTCTTGTGTATCGTCCAGATATGAATATGAAAACTCAAAAATGCATTGGGCTATGGTGATAAAATTTTTCATATATTCCTATCACCACAAATGTACTTGTGTACTATATTGTAGACCATATACTTCAAAGGTTTGATTGTTGGTCAAAATGTCTATTCACCAGTATGTGTGAGAATGATGTAGCTATAATCTCAACAAGTCAGACGTATGGATTTTAACATGGGACCTTTTAATTAAAATTGTTTTTCAATGCTGAATTTTTTGAACAGACGTATCAAAAGTAGGAGGAAAAGTTTTGACGTTTATATTTGATTTCCTTTACATTAACGAACAACTGCAGGCCTCTGATTTTTTAAAGAAATCAATGCTCTTTTCCACAAGCCTTCATTTAACTAATGATTTATTTATTTCATTCATATTTTCCACCTATTCCATTTTGAAATGCGTTCTTAACTATTCCTTAAACATTTATATTCTACTCACTCAAGTGTTTCCTGTACATTTCTGCCATTTAAAAAAGTTGACAACTGAAAATATCTGTATTTAAAAAAATAATATAGACCAAGTTAAATTCAAATCACGAGTTCATAAAATAAAATGAACAGCTCAAATCAACCGCAAACAATGAACATTTTCTTCCCTGTGCGTGAAGCAAGATCCATATCATAACTGTATTTTAGTATATGAAAACAACTCGTTTGGTTTTTATAGTTAAAAATCAGGTTTCAGCTTTCAGTTTGTGCAGATAGAAACTCCAGGAAAACTATATATCCCGCCAGATTTTTTCGATTCATTATCACATTGTCCTTGACCAAAATAAATTTTTTACCTGCAGTGACCAACTCCTTGTCCTTCCAGCATTATGACTCTGTCACGGCAACCTGGTTTTTCCTGGTTACTTTCAGCTTCGTCTTTATTGTTCAAGGCACGACTTGAAACTACTCTCCTTTGATCCAAGTATGAATACACCCTCCTAATATGTCCATGCGATTTGTAACAGACAAGGAAAGGTTTTTAGCTAAAAGTGAAAAGAAAAAACGTTTTTGACTCTGAGGATTAATATCCGATGCGTAGAAATCTACCTTGATGTCCATGTCTGACAGCAAATGAAAAGGTTTTTCCCTTCAGAATAAACCCTTTTGTTTACGAATTCTGCGAGCTAAAATGAAAGCAGCTGCAATTAAAAATGATTAATGTAAAAATAATGGATTTGTTGTGTGATAGAAAGGTGATTTTTCTGTTTAATACAACCAATTGTTATTTAATAATGAAAACAGCCGCAGTTAAAAATGGTTAATGTAAAAATAATGGATTTGTATGATAACTGGGAGCCAAAGGAGGCTTTTTCTGTTAAGTGAAATAATTTATTTTTATTTAATAGCTTTTTCTTATTTAAATGAAATCATTTGGGAGACTTGCATTTTAATTAATTTTAATTTGTTTAAAAATTATATTTAATAGTTAAGAAGATTAGAAGGAATTTTTTTCTCACATACGACACATTTATGTTCTAACTTACCTTAAGTTATTAAAATCAAACAGTTTGAGAACTAATTACCATTTGCCTCGGTTGGTTATAATCGTAGGAATACATTATGTTTTTTTTAAATAAATGTTTGCCGTAAGGATATAAAATATTCAGTAATTTTACTGATTACAAATGAGATATTTTAATACGTTAATATAA
The DNA here is from genome assembly GCA_026289955.1 of Argiope argentata. Taxonomy (NCBI): domain Eukaryota; kingdom Metazoa; phylum Arthropoda; class Arachnida; order Araneae; family Araneidae; genus Argiope; species Argiope argentata. The sequence goes on along the minus strand of JAOUZG010010351.1, from coordinate 265,970 downwards.
TTTTATAAATAGAATAATATATTTTAATCATTTAAATATGTAACATCTGTTATTAGTGAAAAATTATTTGTAGCGATTATTAAGAGACGGAAACACTTTTGGAAATTTTAAATGTTCAACTTTAAATGATAGAAAGACGTTTTCCTTTGTAGTTGCATTTATATTCAAATATAACGAGAGAAAATCATCATTAAGAGAATTTTTATCGTTAAATAAACTGTGAATTTTTTAAAAAAATTACTTTTATTTTTAAAATAAAAGAATAAGAATATATTAAACTGAAATAAGATGCAAATACTATCCCCATTCTTCGGAAATAATTTTAAAAAATCATTGAAAGTTCTGGTAGGTCTTAAATAACAGAAAATTTCCAGTAAAATAGAATTTTTAGCCAAAAAGGTTAAATTAGAATAAATTGAGTATGTTCTTTAAAAAAACACATTTCCCAAAATTTCCACATAAATCATTGCGTTTTTTACTTATCACGTTTACATGCTTTTGAAAATACAAACCGAAGAATAGTTCAAACCCTTAATAGATTTGATGTCGAATTTGTTACATATCTACATTTTAGATCTTAAATATGTGTATCAAATTTTACCCATCTAGCTTTCTTTTTGTAGTTAACGAGTTTAGATTCGGTCATCTGGTTAGACAAACTTCTTCTGAAGGGATTTTTTTTTTAAATTTAATTGAAATCTACAAATTTGGAGTGCTATACACCAAATTTCATCAGTATAGCTCAAAGCCCGTTTGAATTAATCCGTTTACAGAAGGACATAATTCCAAAAATGTATTCTTAGAACTTAGATAGATTTGAAACGTGGAGATGCGTCAGAATTTGGAGTTCGAATTTTTTAAAAAAATAATAATACTTTCTCATTGCATATTTCTTGCATAAAAGAGTGGAACGCTTGTCATTAAACAGCTGATTTTCTACTTTAAATAAATAAACAGATACGATTGTTTAATAAATACACCATAAGAAAATACGACATTCTTAACTTTTTGTTGTCCTTCGTTTTATCGATTTATACTCTTTTATGGCAGTTTCCATTATGTTAATGCTTGGATATAACAAATAAATTTAATCTTTTTTACCGAGAAATTTAATTTTGGCTACTAAATATATTTCTGTGGTTTAAAAGAAAACGGCAAGATATTATATTCAATAATGATTTACAAGATATCATTATATAAATTGACTAGTTTTGGTTATTTTTTCCCATCAACTGAATTAATCTTTCATTTATAGTAAAATATGCTATATGAAAGAAAGATTAATTTCGTTGATGTAAAATGATTTTATTTTTGTTCGTTGCTATCCTTTACTTTTTCTGAGAAAAAATGTTTCTTTAAAGTTAAAATACAAAAGAGCTATTGTAATACAGAGAAATATGGATTGCAAAAGGCATTGGTGATATTGTATGTATTTTTTAATATTAGGTTAAAAGCTATTTTTCATTCTTGAATGGTTTTATGTTTATGGAAAGAAGGTAGAAAGAACAACAAACAAAAGACGGTGCAAGATCATAATTAAAGAAATACTTGAGCTGAGATATTTGGTCAATAATCCCAGTCATTTGACCATTCTAAAAAGCTCAGCTATTGGATTGATAATGATTTTTTTATATGCGCCTGAAAAATTATTTGCGCCATTTTCATATGTTATGTTAATCTAAAAAATCAAATATTAGAAATGACTTTGATATTTCAGCGAGAAGTTTACCTGTTCATGCTACTCAGCTTATAGTCTTTTGAAAACTTCTGTATTTATTCCATTTAAAGATGAATACCACCGGAGCCAAAATTTGAATTATTATTAAAATTATATATTTTGAGCTAAATATCGCTCACTTATACAATTTAGTTTAATTAGCTTTCCGTTTTTTAACTATTTGAAAAACATTTGGGTTTTACTTAGTTTAGTTATATTAATGTTAAGTTTTGAAAGAATACGAGAACTATTTTTGGACAAAGCGCAAAATTTTGGATCTTAATCAGATGAAGAGGGCGATACATGAACTGTCATCTCCTCCACAAATTTCCATTCCATACCACAGAGAGGATGCTTAACCAAAGATATTAATGTGCGCTAGACCAAGTACATGGCAAGTCATGGATGAAATCGGTTATCGAACCTAGAACTCTCTGTCCTAAAGCCTGGTTTCATCCAATGCGTATATCTTAATATGTTCTGACAGCCTTTATAATTTTGAACCGTGGTCAGATAACGAGGTCGGCACTAAATTTGCCGTTTAATTTCCAAGGTTTGAAGTCCTATTTAAAAAAAATAGCAAAATATGCACTATGGTTACATACACGCCAGATTTCAGGTGGAATAAGATTCCCTTAAATGCAAAGTCACGATTTTATCGTCAGACTGCAATGGCTTTTCCCTTATTCAAGAATGTAGCAATAAAGATTAGCTACCTTTTTATTAAATTATCGAATCCAGGGAAATCTGAACTCTTATCTTATGGTAGTACAATTAACATCTCTACAGATTATTTATCAATCTTAAAAAATCATAAAATCATTATTTTATTCTTCTCATTACCGAGATTCAAAATTACAAAGTTAGTCTCAAAATAGCTCAAGGTGTTGCTTTGAAACGGGAGTTTAATATAATTAAACTCGTTCTTCTCATTAAATTAAAAAATTCAGGAATATTTTTTGGGCGGCATAGCCCCGGCATGTTAAAATCGGTTCAACAGTTGCACGATTTAATTGTTATTTCAATTCCCTCACACAAGTTAGACTTAATATTTTGTAAACAATCTTACATTCGGTCTATTCTTTCAGAGACGTGGACTGTACTTCCAGCAACGGGATGGGAAATTTCCGTATAAGTAAATAGGTTACTATTTTCCCAGAAGGGACATAAAATGCGGTGCTGCCTAGTTTGCTGGTCTGTTGTCTATGGGTAGCACCTGTGTTTGAAGCTTCGGTACATTGCTGCTTACTACTCGTATTATGCATTGCATACAGAACCCAAAATAACTGTTCGCGATGTTCGAATGGTATCAACGATACAGTCTAACCCCAGATACCTCGACAAGGCGAGAGTAATTCCTTTATGGCTATTTTCCAATCCCATAGTACCACCGCATGTGCAGTTATTAGATAAATTTGTTAATGATGGAAGGTTAAACCTTGTTAACAAATCAGGTAGTCAAAAGAGAAAAAACCGTATCTAAAGATTGCTTGAAAAAAAAACGGGAAAGCAAAAATATAGGAAAAGTTTTATCCCCGAAAAAAGAGAAAATATCTGAAAGAGTAATTCAGATTTCGTCTAACACCTTTTCTAAAACTGACCGCTCTAAATTACTCTGAAATTGCTTTAAAAAATCTGTATTAACTAATAAAATTTTAAAAAAGCATTCAAGAACCTGTTTGTAGAATAAACAGATAATCATACAAGGAATATCCCACTTCCGTAATAAAAAGGAAAAGGAGAACCCCGATTTCAGATGTCCATATGCAAGCGGAATTAATTTCCGCTGCCAGACAGTTCGGCTAAATCGGCCTCAATAATAAGATTTACCTGCTAGTAGTTAAAACAGGTAACCAAACAGCCCACCACCGTCCTACTCCTGAAATATTCAGCAACATTTAAAAAAGATAATACCAATTCAGTTTCAGATGCACGTATATGAACAAGATTAACCAGCAATACCAGACGATTCTATGCAATTTATGATGAGATGCCTCATGCCTTCAAATATAAGAAGAAACGGCACTATTCATCTGAAGAGAAATGGACGCTTGAAAAGAATGCAAGTCATAGGTTACGGAATGACTGTCTGTTGTTTTTTCAAATGAGGAAAAGGTTGATTTAAATTGCTTTGACGGCTTTACAAACCTTTCTTATAGATCTCATTACTGTCTCAAGTATGTGGGACAGCACTTCTCCTTTTGACATCTAGGAAAAGTATTAAAAAAAATAAATTTAAAAAACTTTGATAAAATAATAATAAATTTTTTTAGTTCAAAACAATTAGGAAATATGTCTGTACTCCTAAAGTTTGAAATTGTGTTTTTTCAAGTTTCATTGAGATTTTTTGATGTAAATTTCATTTACATCAAAAAATGATATCTTTCTGTAACGATTTTTGGTACGATTGTTCTTATGTATATTGCTTTACTTGTTGGTTTCTTGCACCCTTTTTAGGAATTTCTACTCACGGATTTGTACTTTTTGTGTCATACCGTAACAAAAATGAGCGCAAATATGTTTCATACAGCCTTTTATTTAACACATTGACTGCCAAGTGAATTATCTGTGATTCAAAATTACTATCTAATTAGATGACCTTTTCATATTTCGGTAAAGAGATAGCAAAGAAAAGTAATCTAAATCAATAGACGGTTCGATTCACAAGCTTAAGTTCCACGAGTTCACTATATTCATGTTATTTTCTTATTAATTCTTTGCGCTTTTATCTGAATTAACTTCTTAAGCAGAATGAAAGCATTATTTGTAGATGATTTCTTTTTTTTTTAATTTTTATGTATATTTTATGATTATGACTTTTCAATCTCAACTTCAATTATCTTAAAGTCCCGGGTCCCTGCATCGTGAAGCATAATATTGTACAATATTGTGCGATATTAAATGATATTAAACAATATTCCACTATATTAAATAATATTGCGAATATTGATCAATATTGTACAATATTGTTTGCTACTAGGGATATAAGATTAAAAAAGTAAGTGTATGAAATTATTCCAATCTCTGTCCAATCCTCGATTGAATTCTTTAATCCAACTATATAGAATTTTATTTATGTCAGCTGAATAAGATAATAATTACTAAGAAAAATCAAACAATTGTCAAAAAATCCTCAATATATGACGCGACAATACAAGTAACTCTTTCATTGTCCGAAAACGAATAGAAATACGTATCGCTTTATTCAGTGGTATTTGAACCACTCATAGTTTTCCGTGTCTTGTCAACTTGAAATGTCACCGGCTATATCTCTTTCAAAAAGATGTATTGATTAAACAAATTAAATGGAATCAAATACCCTTTAAGTTAAAAAAAAAAAACCTCATAATATCAAGCTTTTGGATGTGCTTTATTTTTTTTGCCCAAGAGCCATATATGGCTATGCTGCGCCATAGTATCAAGCAGTGTTGCGATAAGAATCCTTGTTATTGCTGCAAAATATTTGAATTTACGGTTATTCGTAAATCAATCCATCACAAGAAGTGTTTAATCATTTACATAGAATTTTTGGTAATTTTTCTGATGTCCTACTCTTTTATAGCACGCATATTAAATTTACATTAGTATAAAGAAACAAATAAGAAGCAAACAAAATTTACTCACATTAATAATGAAGCATAACAATTATCTAAAATACAAAGCATGATGTCTATTGCATATTCCTCTAAATCCTAGTATTAAATGGAATCCTGTTCTTATTGAATATTCTATACATTCACAAGGAACACCCCAAGTTACGTCAAAGCCTTTTATCTACATTAAGGCTTACAAACACGTTTCACAGATCAGATTTCAGCAAGAAAGAACTGAGGATATTTGTAAGACAGATAATACTACAAAACGAATTCTTCATATTATTTGCTTTATGCAGACGAATAAATGCATTAAGATAAGTTGCTCCGTCGCATACAAACTAACTTACGTGCCCTTAACGTTATAAATAGCTTTGAGTATATGACCTGTGGTTGCAATAAAGTATGTTTTTATTTTGTATGTGTCTTTAGTTTTACTTCCTATATCGATAAAGTCTAAGTTTTTGCTTTATAAGTTAGTTTCTTAAGGTTTCTATCAAGATTTATTAGAAATATGAGATGCTTAAAACTTATACTTGATTAATATTCATATTAACGGAAAAGGAAATCTTTTAAAATTAAGATTTTAAAGATTAAATTGTAAAATGCTTATATCTTTGATTTACCTGAACAACCAGCGGAACTGGTCTCCCCGAAAATTTCTTACATACTTTCTAATAAATATATTTGTGTATTATTGATCATATGCCATTGGTGAACAATGGTTATGAAATAGACGAATAGATTAACTATTAATCGTTGGAATGCAATTAATACACAAATACCAGAAAAGTCGAATGTGTATTTTGGACACCTTTTTTCCGACCGTTTAGAAACAACATTTGATACTTAACTACTACTGTAGTCACAAAATCAATATATTTAAGTCAATACGTTTTTCAGTTATTCAAGTTTACAGGCTTAGGGGAATACAAACCAAGAAATTATCAATACCTAGATTTGATTCCAAATTTGACTTATATATGCACTTTAGATGTTAAATCAGTGTATCAGATTTTGTTCATTAACTTTCTTCATTTGTAGTTATATTTAGACAGTTGGACAGACAGATTTCCTCAGAATGGAAAAATTTCGTTCAAAATTTTACAGAAATCGACAAATTTTGTACATAAACTTTAGATTGAATTTCATCCATTAGGTTCAAAGTGTCTTCGAGTTATTGTGTTAACGGACAGATGATCAGACAACTTCCAAAAAATCCTAAAAATGTGTGAAATGTGGAAATTATAAAAATCTTGAGGTCAAATTTGTTGACAACTACAATGTTCTCTCTTCATATACTTCGAGTAAGAGAAAATAAAAAAAAATCCTAGGCTCAGTATTCTTGAGAAATGATTATTTTCAATTTATACAGGAATTTTGAATGTTACTTTATTTTTAGGATTTAATTTTGTCGGTCGATGTCTCCATTTTTAAAGCAAATTTCGTATCTAAATTTTTATAGCTGTTTACAGTGTTTCAAAAAGTTTATTTAGTGTTTATAGAACATCAGAAAAACAAAATGGTGCCTTTTTGTTTAAAAAAAATCAAAACTGTAAGATAATTTTTCTTATTAAGCAAATAAATCAGTATTTTGTATTATAATTTCATTTTCATAAAAACAAACCCACGTTTAATCCAAACATGATCTTTACTGATGAAGGGGGGGGGGATTAACAGCCTGTTTCCACCAATATCTAAACAGAAAAATCTTTTAATTCTACAAAATTTTCCTAAGGAAAATATATTGGAACGCATTATTTTGTCATTTTTTCCAAATCCACATATTCCCTAAATGAGACTAGCAATGATATGTTTCAAAACAAAGTAGACAACTATAGTCAAAACAAAGTAGAAAAAAGAGAGTCGAAATCGTATTGGGTTTAATAATTGAAACCCTGCACACTTACAAAAAGATTTATCGCATACATGCGTATCACTTTTATGAACAAAATTTGATTCACATTGGGAAAGAATCAAAGTATTAACTACTCTAAGAAAAACTATGAAATAAACTCTGTAATCTTTATTACAATTTAGGATTCTTTTGTTTTTATGTCTTTGGTGAAATAGCATTTATAACGGAGAGTCATATCGATATTTTTATCTTTCTCCCCCAGAATGGAACTGAAGAATACAACGAAGGAGTCAATCTGGTCGGTGTTATTCCCGGCTCTCAAAGAGGACGTTTGGATGATGAAATTGTTCTTGTAGGAGCTCATTATGATACAGTAGCAGATTCCAATGGTAAGACAGCAATCATTTTCATTCCCCTTTACGCATTGCATTTATAGGCCAGTAATTTCAGTCAAAATAATTAGTTAAATAAGAATATTTTAATGTACCACGCTTTTAAGTCGAACTAAAAAGTGTGAAATAATTTTCCTATCTCCTTACATATTTATTAGCCCACTCTAATCACGTACAGATTGCCCTAAAATTTGTGGTGGGAATTTTAAAAATTCTCAGTTACAAATTTTACTAGGAGAAATTATTAGTCTGTTATAAAACCACGGTATGTTAAAAATTATTTAAATAATTATTTTCTGCTTTATAATCTTGCGTCTGATCTGCTCTTTAATCTGCTTTCCTATCTACGCTAGATGCTCTCCAATAACGGCAAAAGCAAATATGTTAATTATTATGCTGTTACGATGTTTGGTTCTTTTTCATTTGAACATCCCTTGTATATATATATATATATATAATAACAATTTTTCTGGCAACACATGTAACACGGGTTAACGATGAAAAAAAGTTCTCCAAATGTTTGGTAGAAGATAGATCATTATAGTCTCTCTTTAAATATGATTTTCTTTATCTTTGTAAATCCTGTCAATGAAGTTGTCAGGTATTAAGAAAATGTCAATCGGAAACCTAATTTTCAAGAAATGAAATTATTTACTTATCAACATATTCTTTTTAGAATAAAGAAGGTACGTTATTTTCACGTTACAAATGCAAGATCTTTCAAAACTAGAAGTCTTTGAGGTGTCACTGAGTTCTAATTTCCTTTCAGAAATCGAAGGTTTATCCTTATCTGCGACAGTGGCAATTAGGACACTCCTGTCACAATAAAAACATTAAACACCACAGGTCATTAGGTGTTTACTTCCTCTTGGAGACTTGTTCGAGAAATTTCAATGCTAATTAATTCTTATTGATGTTGCAATCATGAGAGTCACTGATCTCTTATTGATTTCTACATTTAGCAATTATCTGTTTCTCAAAGTTGAGTATTTGCATAGCTACTTTTTACTGTTCTATGTATTTTCCTTTTACTTACTTAGAATTTCCGTCATAATATAGAATCGCCATCTACGTAGAATTTCACATCATGGTACAGAATTTCTAGTACAGAGTTGATAATCAGCAATGGACGTTATTCTATCTAACAATTTAATAGACAATCCTGTGTCACAGTAATCCCGAGGAAAATCTATGAATCTTGGTAGATGTCATTCGGAAGAGAATAAAAAAAAGAATAGATTTAATAAAAAAGGGGTTACTGAACTCACATTTTCAATTACCATTCCCTTAAATATTCACGCCTTTTTGTAATAATATAAATATTCAATTCTTGGAATAGTTTAGAGTTGTGACAATATCCTCATGTAGTTTCTTTCACAACCTTTGCGTTTAGTACTATTGGTCAATAGATGTTAAAAAACTTAGAAATGGATGAAATCAATAAGTCTATATTAAGTAAGATCCATTTGACTTGAAAGACCGTCAGTTGGTTTCTTTTTGTTAAATATTTATCCAGTAAATATTACAGATATGCGTTATTTTTGAAGATGCCTTCCATAAACGTGAAGATTAGTTGATTGCAATTTTCATTTCGAATAAAATCTGTCAGGTATTTATTAAAAAGGTGTTCATATTAAAATTTCCCTTTAAAATTCTTGTCTATTGAAAAACTGTGCACCAAAGCTGTCAAACTTGGAAATTGCATAAAAGGGAGTCGTAGTGATTTTTATGTTCTTAATAATTATTATTACTATTATTAATATCCCAATAAGCCATGCCAAGGAATAAATGGTGCTACATGCTGCATTCAGAACAAAAGACTTCGACCTTACGTAAAATCCAGTATTTATACAAATTCACAGTGGCTCGAAAAGAAAAAAAGTGCAGCTTTAATGTTGAATCCCATTAACATCTGAATGGGAGGAGAAGCCAAGAATATCTGCTGAACTTGGGTTCAATAAATTTCTAACGTTGTTAATCGTATCGCAATGCTTTGACCTAAAGTCATCGTCCGGTGAGGTCTTGCTGTCAGTTAAAACATTCTTCTTTGAATAATAATCCGAGGTAGGATTCCTTGGATGCAACTTAGTTGCAATTACGAATTTATGTTAAGAAGATTCATGGTACTGGATCTTCAACAACTTTTCATCTTATAGAGCTGACTTTTGTGCACAATGAGGCTTCAAACCACATTGTTACGTGTGTAAAAGAATTACCTAGGTAAAATTCGACAAGCCACAGCCACAATTAGACAAAAGCGTCAGTGGTTGATATATTATCGATTCATGGTTACTTCGAATCTGACCCCAAACTATATGACTTTTTGAACATACGAAAGAATTATTCTAAAAACACTGTTTATTGTGATTTCATCAGAAATTCATTAAAATTAAAAGATGTTGGCTTTTGACGTACTTGATTAATTTCATCTAATATGAATGAAGACAAAAACCCAACTGTGATTTGAGGAGCTGGCCAATTTTTACATTTTATTTTATTAACTTTTGTAATTGTTATGAAGCTTTAAAAAGTTTTATAAATTCGGCTTGCTTAACTTTTAACCATATGCATGGCGCAGTTTGTCCAAGAATGGCTCTTGTTCAAAAAAATATTAAAAATTTATTAAAGTGTAAATATGTTGTTACTTGACATAATAGACTAATTTTAACGAATTCAAATTTCTGATGAAGTCACAAAAATACTGTTTATAGTGACTTCATTCGAAATATTTTTAGGTTGAAAGACGTGAATCCTTGACATATTTGAATATTTTCGACTGATATGCTTTGAGCTACTACAAAGATTGCGATACTATGTTTTTAGATTGTTGCAGAAATGTATTACCATAATTTTCTCTATAGAATTTGCTATTATTGCTATATCATTAATAAATCTTGCCCCCCCACTGTCATTACCTCTCTCATTATTGCAGGAAATAAAAGACTATGATATAAAATTTACACATTTGATAACTTTTGAATCGGAAATAGCTTCCTTATTTCAGAGATTTCAAATTGAAATTGCAATTATTGATAACTTGCACTGCCTACCTGCGCCAACGTCCTGGTACCGAGGTAGCACGTCTTCTCCGTCATCTGGGTGTCCTGGGTTAGGGTCCCGGTTCGGACATGGTTGTTCTTCATCTGATCTATCTGTGAGATGTGTGAATGTTCCCCCAGTAAAAAGGGGATGTGCAAGCGACTGTGATGCGTGAATAGCTAACACGTACTCTTGTCCCTAGTTGGCGCTGCTTCAAAACAAGAGACTTGTCCTCTGTTTAAATTGGTTGACTGCGTCAGCAAGCTTGTCCATGTCGCCATTAGAAACAACAACAACAACTGAATACCTGCAGCATAATATCACAAAAATAAAATAAGATTTTTTAAAAGAAGTAATAATCTTGATTATCATACTTTCAGATACATCACAGCTTTAAAAATCAATATCAACAGCTGATAGAAATGAAAACATTCGAATGTTTTAAATTCGTATCTGAAAAAGAAAGTTGTGAGATGTATCGACACAAAAAAATTAAATCATGTTTGATTTAAGTGTTTTAGAATTCTTTTTCCATCATAATCCATTCAAATTTACAGATGCACTTTCATTTCTAAGTAACTAAAGGCCTGATTCCTGTCTTTATATATATAGGTGTAGATGACAATGGAAGTGGATTGGCTGTTATGTTAGAAGTTGCCCGAGCTATTACAGAAGCTCGCTGCAGATTGAACCATACTCTCATGTTTGTAGCTTTCGATCACGAGGAAAATGTAAGTCAGAAAATTTATCAGTTAAGAAATAATAAAACATAAAAAAAGACCAGATTTGTTAATATTTTATTTAGAATTTTAAATATTTTTGAATGTAACAGACATCGTATTAACAATATTATTATTTGTGTATATTTTGGTGCAAGCAATAGTTCTTTAAAAATATGAAAACATTTATGAATAAAATGAAATTTTTCAAACACTTTTTTTAATGTTTTGAATGATTAAAAAAATCTATTCATCAAAATTCTGTGGGACGAAGCAAATAATAAAACTAACAGAAATACTCTGATTAAATCTAAGCATCACATTTACAATATGCTTTGAATTTTTAATAAAATTTTAGGATTTTGTATGATATACTTTGTGATTTAATCTCCCTCACACTATTACAATTTTATCTCAGTCTCCAGAGTTTTAATAAGCAAATTATATGTATCATTGCACTGCTCTGATAAAAATGTTTATATATATATATATATATATATATATATATATATATATATATATATATTAATAAAAATGCAGCTCGAAATGCGTTGCTAAGCGCAAAACTGGAGAACAGCTTGACCGATTCGGCTAATTTTTTAACAAACATTTTCGTTAAGACACGTGAATGGTTCTTATGGAGAGAAAAAATTAAAAAATAGAGTGGAAAATAGTTAAAACGACACTTTTCTTACTTTCCCGCCAAAAATCTTCATTTCCTTCCCCCACACCATCTGAGTGAGATAGCAGGAAGTAATAAATTATGGTTTGTTTAGAAATAAATGCGCGAAGTCAGTTGGTTTTCATTCATAGATAACGGGATGTGTAAAAAAGAAAGAAAATAGTTGCTTTTATTATTAGTCTATATGGATATTTAATCTATGCCTGCTCAAAATAAAGTCTGGGCAGGGAAGAAAAAAAAGAAAGAAAAGAAGTGTGTGTGTGTGTGTGTGTGTGTGTCAACATTATTTCCTCTGTGAGCGGCCTTTTCCAAGCTGTTTTTAAACTTTCGCATTTCTTGAAAACCATTTGTCTTTATTTGTTTAGTGTGTTTACATTTATGAAAATTTGAATCTCATTATTCTATAAAAACGTAGAATTTTAGACCTTTTCCTCCACCATTTAAGTAAAATATCAATTCCGGTAAAATCATTGCTCGGATAGAAAGAGAAAGATGAGTAGACCGGGAGAAATGAACAGAACATCTGAAGAAAATAATACTATAAATGAATTATATGATTATCAAAATTTATTTGGTTTAAAAATATTTTGGTGAAAACCTGTTATGAGACACAGCTACATAAAATATTATATGAAAATTTTAGCGAGCATTAATACGGGCGAACCGGCTGGTCGCCAAAGGCGGCTAGTATATATATATATTTCAAAAACCTTTTTTATTCTCATTGTTATCGATGATTTAATCTGTAATTTTTCGCAATTCTTTTTGTAAATATTACGAACCTTACAATCAATACTTTCTTAAATTCATTTCTAGATGGCGCTTCAAATCAACCATTGAACTAACAATTCAGTTTAAAAAATATTGGCACTTTTGTATTTCAGCCTACGCTTAGATCAAAATGCCAAAGAGTAAATTTGTGATCTCTCATTCAACATTAATGATAATTGGGTTTGATGTAATTGAAGCAGCGCTTTTCAAAGATGTAAAGTTTTTGTAAAGACCTAGACAATAATTAATACGCTGCTATCGAAAGTTTCTCTTATGCTTTTGTCTATTTTTAAAATCAATATTGTAAATTTGTCCGTATGTAACGTAACAATAATAATTAACTCTTACATTAATTTTAGTAGTTAATGAACCCGCCATAATATATTGTATTGTCATGAGGACACAACAGTTTTAGCACACAACTTTGCGAGATTTCAAAACTCTAATAATCAGTAATTCAATGAAAAGTCGATTACAGTATTCCATCCTAAAAAAACATTAAAGAAGTTAAATAAACGCTGGTAAATAACTGATTTTCTAAAGAAAAGAATTTCTTCATGTGCAATAGACATTATTTTAATTTATTTACTATTTGTATATACTACAAAATTGTGATTTTCATAGGATTGTTTTTTTTTTCTATGGTGCTTTCAAATTTTTTTAATTCAAAATTAACGTGATCTTAATACATTAAAAGCCCTCAAGAATAATGATTAAAAACTATTTTTCCGAAACCTGTTATTATTTTTAATAGCTACAGTAGCAAAAGAAAAACTTTACTTTTTTTCTTTAACAACAAACGGATTGCTTTTCTTAACCTAAAAAAATGATAAATTAAAATATGTGAATAATTTTATGATTAACTAAATTTACCCTGTGAAAAAACTCTCTCTAAACTTTAACCTTGTGAAAACATGATAGTTTATTCACAAACCATTTGTACTTTATTTTTTAGGGAGCAATGGGAAGCAATTTCTTCGTCGATCATTATTTAATCCCTGACGAGCTGAAGAGAGCTCGGGCCCGTTTCCAAGGAGCGTTCATCTTAGACGGAATCATGAACTATAACGACATTCCCAATACTCAAGATCTTCCTATGGATTACGCTGAAGTAATGTTTGATTCAAAAACTTATAATTTTTGCGTGATTCTTTTCAGGAGTGAGGGGATTCGTAGAAAGACCAGTTTGGGGGGGAGTTCTCGGTTAGATATGTTTTTACTAGACCATTCTTTTCTGATATTGATATTCATATCTTTTTTAAATCGTACTTTTTTTATTTTAATCCGAAACGTCAGCGACTTTTCTATATATTGCTTTATAAAAAATAAACATCGCATCTTCCGTCTTTAATCCCTTTTTTAGTAAAACCCCAAACGACTTTAGTATGCGCTGAGGAACACAGATTCTGAAATGGAAAGTATCAATGAACTGATATCATAAACAAACATGGTGTATCCTCAAAACTATAAATCTAGGCTAAAATGAAAAGCATTAGAAGTAAAGTGTACAGTGAAGAGACTTAACGCGATAGTCTGGGATTAATACAACATCCATTGTGAGAAACTTAAAAAGTTAGATTTCATCTCAAAAGATATGAGAGACAGTACTGAAATATCAGTTGCAAAAGTGTAAAGAATCTCATAATTCGTATTAAATTATCCTTTTCATATATCAATTTTTAATTTAAAATTTTGAAATTACTCTTTTTACTATATTATCTATTATTACTATAGTTACTATCTCTTTATTATTATCAAATATCTTCAAGAAACAAACGAGGAAGATGATTTTTAAAAAATAATTAATTGAATCAACATTTTAGCCAGAAATCTAGGCAGTATTTGTAAAAATATTAACAAATACACCCAGAATTATTCGTTAGGTTTTTTAGCGGTATCGGTTTTTGTTTGAACTCACCGGTAATGATAAGATATAATTTATAATTCGAATTCACTTTGGTTTATTCGATATCAAAATTAAAAATTATGAAACAAATTCTTTATTTCCGAATTATTTTTATAAATAAAATACTATCGTAAATTTTTTTCGAAGTTAAAATAATTTTTATAGTCCTAGAATATACCGAAAAATTAACTACTATTTGTGTTACTCAATTTAAAATAAAAAATAATTTTTCCATTTTTTTAAATTTTTGAATACGTAACTTGTTTTTTATGTTTATAACTTTACAATATTGTTTTCATTGCTTTTAAATATTTCAAATGTTTTATTCATTAAAATAATTGCTTATTTTTTGAAATTAATATTATTAAAACTCTACGAACATTTTTATTTGAATTATTGTTAATTTATTTCTTTAAATTACCTAGTTTATTTATTAATTTCTATTATTTATTAAAGATCTTACTATTAAAACTAAATTTTTACTATCATTTTTACTGCCGCATTCCCCAGCAGTACTCATTTTTAATTCCAGGTTTAACTAATTTGAAATTTCGAATCGAATTTTTACTGTAAAGTCGAATTTCTTGTCAATGTCAAATTAGTAATTTGCCAAGTTCCATAGCATTTATAGAGGAAGTTAAAGTAAAAATAAAAAAATAATAAAATATGATTAATAAAAGGAATGTTTTTCAAAATTTAAGGTTTGTTTTTTTTAAAAAAAAATGTAGTTTTAGAAGTTTTGACCTAGATACACTTAAATTATGAAAGATTTCTTACCTTTTTTTTATTTTCTGCTCTAGTCTCTTCCTGGTTTCCAATACTTTGTGAATAACACTGGTAATCGAGGTAATTTCTTAGCTATGATATCCAGAAATGAAATGGACAGCCATCTGAGTAGAAAACTTATGGACGCTTGGCAAGATCTCGGAAACCATCAGTACAAGCTGTTTAATTTAGCCGTGGATATGGGCAATTCTATTCCAGATCCATCAGTCATTCAGAAACATCTGAACTTTTTGAGAAGCGATCATGCCACATTCTGGTACCACAATTCCTCCTCTCATTTCCCGGATTCACTGAACGCTGTTCTTCTGACAGACACAGGTTAGTTTAGTATATATTGTATACAGTCTGTAACAGAAAATAAATTGTCATAACTAAACGGAATGATAGAATATCACCCCTGTTAGTACCTATTCAAAGACGGAAATCTTTTATTCATATTCAAAGGCAGTATGTACAAGTTTATTTTTCATGTTCAAATGTAGAATTCCTGTTCAAAGGCAGTATGTACAAGTTTATATTTCATGTTCAAAGGCAGTAAGTTCAGACTTACTGTTCCTGTTCAAAGGCAGAATTAATCATTATTGGTGCTAACAACAGTTTTTTTAATCCTATTATAAAATTTCAAAAATTAGGAGTGGCTATGCTGCTGTTAATGACAAAAACCAGTTGGAATGATCCTTCCGAAATTTTCTCACGTACTCTATAATAAATATATTTGTGTATACCAATAGCGAAAGTTCGTTTACGAAAAAACCTGTCAGAGTATGAGCTTTGATTATTTTTTTTTCGCAATTAATCACTGGATTGAGGTTAATGCAAAAGCACCATAAAGCCAAATGCTTATTTTAGACGCCACTTTTCTCTACAGATTAAAACCAAAATTTGATACAGAACTACAATTGTAAACAAAAAATCACATACCAAGTTTCATAGATTTAAATAAATTGCATTTTTGAGTCATCGCGTTTATAGGATTGTGAAAGTACAGATTGACAGACGGCCAATCCCTTGACGGATCTGATTCCAAATTTAATACATATATACACTTTAGATGTTAAATCTGAGCACACTCAATTATTATCTATCTATCTTCGTTTTGTAATTATTGCGTTAACTGATAATTAGACAGCTCGGCAAACAGATAAACAGACTTCCTTTGAATGATTTCCGCTCAAACTTTGAAAGGAAATGTGCACATTTAGTGCTAAGATCATATACTAAATTTCATCCGTCTAGCTCAAAATGTTGTTAAGTTATCGTATTCACAGATGGGCAGGTAGGCATATATAATTCCAAAAATGTGCTTTTAGGATTCAGTGAGGTATGAAAAGTGCAGATAAGTCAAAATCTTGAGTTTGAATTTTTTGACTATGACAGTATTTAACTTTGCATACTTCATATATTCCGTAATATTGTATTACATATACAATATTATATCCCTTATATTGTTACAATCATATATTACTATTAGTATAACATTCCTTAATTTCATATATTCCATATACTATTTCCAAAACTTTATGTGTATATGGTAAAATGAGAATGCAGAAACACAACAACAAGCTCACCATTTTCTCGTATGTTTTTACGAAAAGGTACATTTAATGTTTAAAATCTAGTATATTAAAGAAAACTGTTGTTAGATTTTGTATATCTTGCCTCTAATTAGTTGCACCCCAAAATTTGACGAAGTTCTACAGTTTTAATGTAAACAAATACTAAAATGCATTTATAGTGGGTTTCGTGTAATCGAGTTTACCTACATTCATATACATAGACAGATTAATAGTAAACTATTACACATTGATTGTGAATTATAAAATATTAGGATAATGTGAATACTTTATAAAGCATAATTAGTCATTTTTCTATGTGTTTCGTTGCATTCACTTGGTTATTAAAATATTTATAAAACCAAACATCTGCTTCAAATATAGATATCCAGTAGTCTGGATTCAGAATAAATAAATGAATGAAAACGATTACTATTCACATAAATAACAAAATAAATAAATAATAAATCTAAAATAAATCAATAACATAGTAAAAATATGCTGATATAGAAAACTAAAATGACTGTTTTGTTAAACGAGCGGCCTGATAATATGTACTGCCTTGGACATCAAAATACATAAATTAGTCACTGTCTACGAAATTATATAAAGCATTTTTAAGCATCTTATTGATTATGATGAACGGAAAGAAACTATAGAAAAATATATACTAAAAAAATTGTACTGCAATTATATTAGTTTCGTCTTTCGAAAATTTCTGTCTGAAATTAATCAGGATTGTGAATTGCGCTCTTTAATTTTGAGCCGACTAACATTTCAATTAAGTCGAGCATCTTAAGAATTGAATTATGAAATGTCTGAGTTTTTAAAATGTAGGTGATAATTTTGGCCGTTAGTCATTCATTTAACAGCCATTTTTTAACCTTTTCATCCAAGAGAAGGTAAGTAGAACTTCGATTTTAGAATCCTCTCCTTTACCCCAAATTTTGGTCTTCCTTCTTTTAACCGGTAGCGTAGCGCCATCTAGAGACACGGTTAACAACTAAGTCCTTCGCACTAGCAAATACATATCTGAATTTACTTAATCTTTGAAACTAGTAAAGATATTTAAGATTAACCGGTTAGTTGGAAAATTTATTTTTGCATGTCCCTCACACGGTACGTAATCAAATCCAAGGTACAGGTAGAACGCAATACAAATGGTTGTATAATATATTTTGCGAAAAAGTCAGAGTAAAACGAATATGTATTAACAATTAATTGTTAAAAAAGGTGTTAAAAATTACCAAAGAAACAATTGTAAATATCGATGGGGTTGCTAGTATAATGTCGACGAAATACTTTCCAAAGAGATATGGATGTTTTTCAGCTCCGCTTGATCGGCCAGTGTTATCGTCGACAGTGGTTAACAAATCCCCAAGAAAGTTGTTTAGGAACTTATAAGCATCACAATGTTCTCACAAATCAGAGACTTCATAGTACAGGAAATCTCAATATACAAGTCAAGTACGGAGAATATCTGATGCATTGTGGAAAATAATCGACTCATTTTGTAAAAAGCAATACATTGTAAAGGAAATAATTTCTATACCAAAGAATTTAACTTTATTGCTTTTTAATTTCTAGAGGCTTAATGGTATTATAAAGAAAGCGTACCACTAAATGGCATTTATGTTACATTTTACTGAAATTTTGAGTTTTTATATTGAACCGTAATTTTTAAATTTATATTACATGTATACCGCAATAGAATTAGCACTATAATAGAATTTTTACACATATCAACACAAAAGTACCGCAATAGAATTTTTACAATGCGCACTTCAATGCAATAACACTGTAATAGAATTTTTACAATGCGCACTTCAATGCAATAACACTGTAATAGAATTTTTACAATGCGCACTTCAATGCAATAACACTGCAATAGAATTTTTACAATGCGCACTTCAATGCAATAACACTGTAATAGAATTTTTGCAATACACACCGCAATAGAATTTTGGTCATATCCGTATGCACGTCAAACTCACTTAACTGGTAAACAACAATTTAAAAAAAAGTTTGAAAAAATAAAAAAGGAAAATGAAAAAGAAAATTTGTTTCCTAACTTTCTTCTCATCATTGAAAATCAAAAATCAAATTAATATTAAATAATTGGTATGTATTCAATTATTGTAAATAAACTAATGTAATTTACGGGACGTGACAGGAGCGAAACAAATGTAACTGCGCATGCTTCAAATACGCTGTCTGACATTGTGCAGTATACTTCATCATACTTCGTTTTCAACTAGGGAGCTCAATGGATTCCTAAACTATATCTGTAATAAAATATGTGAGAATGTTGATTCAGTTAGAATTTTTTCAACCATGAAACATTTCTTGCAATATAGAATATTCTAGATTTAAAATAAGATACATCGTATTTTGTCAACGTATATTACTTTAAATTCGGTTAAAACGATAACAAACTTCACTCACAGAAAAAAAAATTCTATGACTCCACGTACATAGTACAATAAGTAAATGCACATCAAACATACATACTTCAAAAAACATTTTCTTTCCAGGACCTTTTAGAGGCAAGATGAAGGAATGTTACCACTCCAAATGTGACGACTTGACTGTCATAACTCCAGAGAAACTCCAATTTGCCAAGAAGACAGCCGATGCTTTAACAGCTACGCTAGTAGAATTGACGAGTGCCACTGGAGCGGGTAAGAAAATTTGTTTAAATTTTTTTAAGACTTTAAAATCGTAAACAATATCAGTTCATTAGAATGCAGTTTAGCTTCGTTTTTCATCATTCATATAAATGTCTGAATTTAAAACTAAACATTGTTAATTAATCGACCATTCAAATTTATTCTGGTATTCTCCTGAATTAAATTGAAAAGGAAATAGGAATTTTTTTTAATCTCATTTTTATCCCCTTTGAGGGCGTGAAAAATTAAAATCTATTTTTATATTATTTACATTACAGTGTGTTATTTATATTATGACTCAAAACGGGAACGTTGAAGGTTATGAAGTTTCGTAATGAGCAGTTATTTAATGTCTTGGCAGTTTCTTAATGTTCAATACTAATATGGTGATTTTACAGCGCGTCTTTTGTTGTTAGCAAATTTTTTTATCATTATATTTAATTTAGTAAAATATTAATTGTAATATCTTATCATTTGCTTTTATTTCATTGATTTGTATATCGTGGATTAATTTAAATAATCTTGAATTTTAAGCTAATATTTTCCTTTCAATAAAAAGTTAAAAGATTATATGTATTCAAAAAATTTACAACATCCTTTGCGATATTTTGAATATAAGAACCCGGCACATAAATATCCTCTAACAACATTACTCTCTACTCCACTAATTTAATTATTAAATTTAATCTCAGACTTATTTAAAATCAAAATTCATCCCACCTAATTTTTACGAATAGTTTTTGACATGAAAATGCATGCATAAAACGTTAATTAAAAAAAAAGTTTTTAAAAACTGAATATTTGAAATATGAAAAAGTAACCTTTCGCTTTTTAATATATAATTCATTTTTTACATTCCTAGGTCACCAAATACAAGCATCTTGGATCGTCATAACCCTTCACGCCATGGCCTTGTTTTATGCAGCCAAGCTTTTGCGCTACTTGTGATGGTGCTTTGGATAACAAGGATTGAGGGAACTTTGCTTTTGAGTAAAACTTAAAATATTAAAGCCAAAAATAATCAATGTCTGGTCATGTTACTTTTTTGGCATTAAAGTTGAATCTTTTCTACGTAAACTCCCATGATTTCATT
The DNA here is from genome assembly GCA_026289955.1 of Argiope argentata. Classification (NCBI taxonomy): domain Eukaryota; kingdom Metazoa; phylum Arthropoda; class Arachnida; order Araneae; family Araneidae; genus Argiope; species Argiope argentata. The sequence goes on along the minus strand of JAOUZG010010351.1, from coordinate 245,192 downwards.
ATGAGCATAGTGTTTACTCTTTTAAATTTTCCGAAACATGCAGGGCATTGAAACTTTGGCATTTTCTGTGTAATTTGGTTGAGAGCTTCAGCGCTGTAAAAAATTGTCCAGCAATTAAAATTGCAAAGAATACTTTCTTTTTATATCAAAATCATTTTCAGTTATTAAAATAAACTTATGCCTTCGGAGATTTGTATATGAGCTGTCTATTACGTATCTGTAAATCATTTTTAATGTGTTTTTAATTCAGAATAAAGATTTTATTAATTTATTTGATTTTCATTCCTTCAGGAAAAACAGTAATAAGCTTTTAATTTACATATTTAAAATTTATAAAAAAAATTAGCATACCTTGGAGATACTGTTATTAACATATTCGAAACGCCTCGTTTTTGATGTCATCTCCTGCGGCCGAAATTCTAAACTGAAAACTGCAATTGAATAGTTGCACAGGGTTGCCCGCCTGTTAGCACACACGGTATACTATCCAATAATGAATGAATTAATATTTGAAATTAATTACAATGGTTAAAATATTACTTTTCAAAAATCTATGCCAATTCACCATCAAAATTCTTTCCGGGTTTATTTGGTATTCTACATATGGAAAGTAAAAAGTTATGTAATCAGAATCTTTCAATAACCTCAGAAGTTAGAATATTTTTCAAGTGCAGATGCATAAGACATACAGAGGGGAGATCCCTAAATATAAATTGCTTGACATTAACAGGGCTGAGTGAAAATATTAAAGCAGAAATCTACTTTAAAAAATGATCAAATCACAGCACTGATGAAATAGTGAAATTGGTTCTAAATGTGAGAAATCATTATTCAAAATCTGGAATTTCATAATTCGATAATAGTCAATTTAATATTTGGATAAAATCTCACAAAGTAAAACGGAACTTTAAACGGCTCATATTTTTGTTTTAGATATATTGCTAAAAGTCCATGAAACAGATTCATTTCTTAAACGGATAGAAACACGAGATGAAAAATAATCTATCCGTAATATCAGTGAGCAGAAATCGGCAATTGAGTTGTTAGTATGAGTCTCCTGCTATCGCCTCGTACGCCCAAAAACCATTTCCAGAAAGTTGATAGGGAGTAAGGTGATTCTTATGTTGAACTGTTGTAGCCTTAAATCATCATGAAATCCTTTCCTTTTTTTGTGATGAGTTTATGTTTCTCTCGGCAGCTTTGATACTCAAGATAAGTAAAATATTTTTATCTGTTTCTGCTACATACTGAAGTTCCTTCATGACTTCAATGCATTTGATTTTCATTGGGCTCTAAAAGGTTGCTTCTTTTAATTTTCCAAATGCGATTCTTTTCTTTAAAATTCCTTCTATTGCTCATGAGAAGTGTGTGTATTATTTCCATTAATTGGTTAAAGCGTTTACCTTTATCTAAATGCCCGTATAAGAAACTGTCAAAGCTAACTATTTTTAACGCCTTGACCGAAGGGGTCACTGGTGGCAGGCAAATCCATATAAATTACATCATAAAAAATTCACTGTGGCAGTCAACGTGCTTAGGAATCATATCTCAGAAATTTTGTAGAATATAGTATTAATGCATTACTTTAAAAAAAAGAATTAAATTCAATTAATATATAATTTTGTTTAATTTCTCTGATATGCTGTATTTCCTCAAAATCACAAGGCATTTTTCATTTTGTTGGTAACAATCATGATTATATGAAGTCAGTTAGCTCGGATCAATACAATATATGCGCCTACCTATTCTGCAACAAATTGGAGATTTTTCTAAAACTTTTAGTATATTCAAAATAAATTTTTAGCAGTTTAATTTTAAATCAAAAATATTTACTTCAGTAATATTAAGTATTCTAAAATCTTGTCACCAATGAATCCAAGGCTTAATTTAGAAAGAGAGACCAGAACTGACTTGTCTTCACAATTAAAGTTGGAACATTTATAAAAACTATTTATGATTTCCAAAGACTTTTCTTCACAACATTAAATAAATAGTTACATTTAAGATCTTTTTTAAAAAATTTCAAGAATGAATGACGTAATAGGTTTATTAGACTGATACAGATTTAAAACAGTATATCATTTTGGCCAAAGAAAAAAAAAATATTTTAGCGCATATCAAATGACTTTTAACAGCCTGTAATATTATGGCATATGATTTATAGACGGGCTTTGGAAGTTTCCCCTTTTCAACACTCTGTACAAATTTTTTGCATCATTCCAAATTTCTAATATTCTTTCAGCAACTGGCACGTTTACGAGCCATCTATGGCAGTAAATCAAAATGGCGGGTTTTTTTTTTCTTGTTGGAGAAATTTTAATATAGTATTTTTTACAATCTGGGGTGCAAACCACGGCTGCCTATATTTAGCATCACTAATTTGTTCTTGGATCATGAGGAAGAATTTCCAATTAAGTGCCGATCCATAAATTACAATTTGTATCACCTTTATAAGATCTAACTTATTTGTGGCATTTTAAAGGGCATCATTCGGTGCTTATGGACGCTCTCCTTACCTTAATTATCAGGTCGATTCATTTTTTTCTGCGCATTCAACAATCGGCGCGAAATTTATGAAGGTCATGATTCGCTTTGAAATTTTCGCTTTTGCACTGTAGATAAAAGTTTTCATTTTTGTAAATTTTCGTTTTGGGAATTGAAATCAGGTGAAAATGAATCTCAGATTATAAATGGGGATTTTTTTATGGTTTGAAACAAAAATCCTGCTTGTTTAAGGGCCCCTAAAAGAATTTTGGATATATAATCCCAGAGAGAATATTGTTAAATATAAGATATTTTATTTTTTTAAATTGAAAATCAAACTTAGAAGTTAATTATAATCATACTGTTCCGTCGAATGAATATTTATCTCATTAGAAAAATGGTTAATTTCCAATTAAAAAAATTACAGTTAAACAGAAACATTTCAACTTTGTTAAAATAATTATTGATTTATTTCCTTAACAATTATAAACAAATTTGCATAACCAAACTTAAAAATAAAATGCACCGATTAGTTTAAGAGTTATTTATATTACATGTTTTCTGTTAAACTCTTTGCCTGACACCAGTAGTTTTGTTTATCCCATTCTTTTTTAATTCAACAGAATTAAACTGGAATTTATAAATGGCATGTAATAAGTAGCCATCAGACATACCGGAAATGTTTTCAATCGACTTAAGTACATAAAACTACTTTATTTATTAAGAAAGAGATTAATTAGAAAAAAAAATGGCCTAGGATGGTAGAAATAATGAAGAGGGTCGAAGGACAATATTATCTGCCTAATTTGTATCAATAGCCCCATATCTGTATGAATGACTTCAGTTTTAAGTATAGAAATAGTAAAAACGAAAAAATAATTATCTACGAATATTATACTTCTATATTATTTTGTTGCACCAAACCTATGACAAATATATATTTAATCTACTAAAAATGTAAAATGTTATTTATCCACGATTTTTATTGCGCAATGGAATTAAGGTACATTTTCTTTTATCTGTCTGAGAAATGAAAGCGTAACTGCACGGTAATCTAAAATGCATTACTTAAATTCTGCAAAAACCATGACTTCCAATCAGAAATTCTCGTCAATTTCTTTCTTATAATAAAATACTTTCATTAAATTGAAATTTATTACTATTTTTTAAGAAAAAAATTTAATTGTGTCAGAAAAATAACGTTTAGTACCATTTTTTCTATCATGTTAATATATTAACTGAAAGCAGGTGAACATATAGTTTTTAAATAACACTTTTCTTAACACTGCACTTTAATAATTGATTCACATTCATTATAAATAAGAATCAGATATAATATTCGACAACTTATTATAATTTGAAATCATACCAGTTAAAATATTCGATCGTTTTAAATTCTCAACATTTTGGAAGAATGGGAAAAAGAAAAGGTTCCTACCTAGACTGTTTCCAGAGTAAAAGAATATAGCTGCATTTTTAAAATCTATAATCTGTTAGGCTCATTTATCATTTTTTTACGATGCAATTACATGAATAAAACACATTTTAGATGTGATAAACTAAGCAAGAAAAAAAACCTATAAAAATGTGCTATGTGCTTGGATTTAAAATATATGCAAAGAATCTAATCCACTTTTCAAAGATAATGCAAAACAAATTTTTAAAATTAATGCATGAACGAATTAATGCAAGCTAGCATAACTAATAAGTTTTTTCTCTTATTTGTTTTACTGATTATCCTTTGAGCAAAAGAAAATTGCAGTTAAGAGAACATTATTAAATTATTCATCATCACTAGAGACTAAAATTTCAAGAAAGAATTTACTGTCCAAAAATGGCTAAAGTAGACAAAATCAATATATATTTTTCTAACAGCAATCAGCTTTCAGAAACCTTTCTTTATTCTAAGAAGAAATACTTTTAATTTTAAAGTAAAATAACCTCAAAATGTTACACACAAGCGGCTACTAAAATTATCATCAAGACATTTTAATAAATTTCTATTTGGCGTAAATCTCTAAAAAGTGATTTTTAAAATAAAATATACATGTGAAATATTGCAAAATTTGCAACTTCCTCTAAATATTATTATTTGCCACCATCAAGGAAATACCTTAATTTTTGTAAAATATATCCCCAAACATAAGACATTCAATAAATTTAAAAATATTCGTTGGAATTAATTTGGGAGTGTGAGTTGACAAAATATATTTAGCATAAATGTAATTAGAAAAATAAATGACTGAACAAAGACAAGTAATGTTCATCAATATTTACTAATCACAACAATAAAAAATTTTCCTACATATGAAAAACAGAGTATTATACAGCAATATGGAACCCAGATTGCAAAATAGCTTGAGTATTCAGCAATGGCCTCACAGTCATAATGGTGGACTTCATCCATTAATAGACACATCAGTGAATAAGGTTCATATTTTCTACACAAGCCATTCATTTGTAGAATAAAACTTTTAAATTTTTGTCCAGATAAGATGAATAAAACCACTCTCTTATAGACAGTAGTTTAAAACCTCTAATATTTACACAAAATAACTCTTTACATAAATTACAAAGTGTTGTCAAATTTATAAGCTAAAAAGAGCCCCTGAAGTCTTAGATAAGTTTACATCTTTTTATCACTTACAAAAGGTAATTTGCACTGGGTAGTTTGCACAAATGTAGATATCTTTTTTTTTTTCACCCTCATTGAGGTGTAGCATCACTCGACATACACAATAACACATATCATGAATAGAGATGGAAAGACAAATGCCAAAATAACGACAATAGAATTAAATTATTATGCAAACAATTATCTAAAAATGGCATATGAGAGATTTAAACATAACAAGCCAGCTTTTTAACCATGAACAAAGTAAACAGTTTACAGAAGGATATCCAATTTTTATCATCTGAAGAAAATGATATTTCTACATTATTTATGTCTAAAATTAGTTATTATAGTTGAATATCAAACTATAATATTGTTACTTAGTAGATAAGATGACCATTTTCGCACTTCTTTTTATTCAAAAGAAAGTACCAACAGACTTGATTAACAATACTTACAAACAATCAAATCACGCAAATAAATAGATTTCATAAGCTCTGGAATAGAATGTGCAGCATATTTGTAAAGAAGAAATATTTAATAGATGTCAATTGAATGGTTCAGTAATAAAAACAAACTTACTAGCCAATTTATTAAAATTAAGTTAGCTATAAATGATGTTTAATTACATACAAACACAACAGAAACAATTACTTTATTGTATTTATGAATTAAGCAGTTTGACAATGAAAAATGTTCCACATTTTTTTAAAATTTGGGTATGCTAAATTTTATTCTATATTACTTTGGTAATCACAGAAGTAATGATAGTATCCTACTTTATTGTTTCAATATACATTACTACAAAAAATGTTCATTTAATATTAAAAACACAATTATTTATACAGATTCAAAAATAACACAACAATATCTTAAACAGTTTTTCAAAATAATAAGATCACAGAAATTAAATTAAAACATGAAATATAGATGACATCTTGGCGTAAATAAAAAACAATAACACAAAATCCTCTGTAATCAACTGATTTTATGCAAATTTAACAAAGAAATACATTCAATGAGTATTTAAAATTTTGTAGGAACATGTCAGGTTTTAAAAAACAATGACTATCAACATATATTCATAACACTTAACATAAACAATTTTGAATGTCTTACCATCTCTTCTCATATACACATATTATAAAATATATAAAAGAAAACCTCATAAAAATAGGCCTTGGGCCTCAATTAAATACACAGATGGACAGAACATATATAACAGACGGATTTACACCAAATCCATATCGACCGGCTGGATTTATACCTATTTTCTCTTAATATGTGCTTTTTTTGTCTTATTATCAATTTTCTTTAAATATAACGTGCAACAATGGGGCTTCACTTCATTAAAAACACAAGCACTTTTTGTGAAGATAGAGACAAATATGAGTATATTACATAAAGTTTTCTAATGGGTTACAAAAGCAAGGAATTGAAAAATGCATGTATACGTACTTCAGAAATGAACTTCAAAAATCACAGAACAAATAAAATTCTATGAAAAATAAATAAGCAATGAAAAGTTGGATATTAAATCAGACTATGAGTGAAATTTTCATAAGGGTTAAAACAAAAAATAACATTTTAAAAAATCAAACACTTAAGAGCCAAAAAATTTGGAATTTTAAAACAAGATAAATATTATCATTAAGAAAATACATTATGTTTCTAAAATACTTTTGCACTACATGTTTTATTCTCCTTAACATTCAGACATATACTATTCATAATGAGGCTATAGGTGTAACCTAGAGATGAAAGACATATACACTAAAAGATTAATCCCAGCCGCAATACATGTACAGTAAATATTTCACACAATTTTTTTTCTAACAGGCAACAATCATTTCACAGAGACACATAAAGAGTGAAGCCCCAAAGTATGTAGCATATTACTTTTAATAACATTACCTAATAATGCAGATAAAAATATCAGCTGCTTAAGTAGCACCACTGTGATATTTCTCTGCTTTTGTGAGCAACAGGTATTACAGCTTATTAAACAATGACTTAGTTCAGTGACAATACTCTTGCTTGCAATTGCTAAGAGATCGGAAGATGACTGGAAATGTCTCCCATTACATCCTCAGAACAATAAAACAACACATCTGCAATGATTGCAGACAGTTCCTGGTCCATAACTTGCGACATAACAAGAGAAAGAAGTTGGGGTTGATACCTCATAAACAGCACTCGATTCTCAGGAACTAATGCTAGATTTTTTAATGTATTAGCTGCCCTTTGTACCATCCCAGGAGTTGTACCCATAAGTTCTGGTTTATCTCTCAGTTTTTTTGTACCCTGAGAACTAGCTATTTGGAAAGCGTTAGCTTCAGCTTCTTCTATGAATGCAATTAGGTAGGCTATACAACAGCTTTGCTCTGCAATTGTTCTAGCTGCAACCGAGTCTGTTTGAGAGATATTCGAAAGTAAGACAACTGCAAACTCACGCATTATCTGATCTTGTCCATAACTCAAACTTTTAGTTAAAAACGCAAACAAGTTTTCAATACGAGACCATGGTGGAGTAGCAATAATGAGATCAACATTGCTTGTAAGCACAGAAAGTTTGCAAAGCGTTTCCAAACAAAGTCGCTGAGGCGACAGGACGGAGGACGGTGAACGAGATGGCAAGGGATCTTGAGCATAAGATGATGGGCACACAACCCAGTGCAATAAACCATCCAAAATAGGAAGACTGACTTCCTCAGGGAATGGTGACAGGTCTAAATGACTGGATATGTTGGATAATATAACGAGAGTATTATCACGTAACACATTAAGAGTACTCCACCACCATTCATGTTCATTTTTCAGGCTAATACATGATTCATTCCAAGTACTATTTCCATCCAATTCTTTTTCGTATTTATGATATGCATTTTTCGCTGGCTTATGTTCATGATGCAAAAGAAGCAGTCTTCCCAATAAAACCAAAACACCTGGATTTTTACTCATTATAATGTCATTACCTGGAACGAATGATAAATTTCGCAAAATGGTAGACACACAAACACAACGACGAGATAACATTTCTTGAGAATCGTTCATAACACACAGAGCAGGCTGATCGAAACAATAAGCTTCATCCTCTAAATCCTCACAAAGGAAACGCTTGCGCGAAGAAAGTGATCCCCTTAATCTAGGAATATTTTCTTTATCTGATTCCGGATTTTCAATATTTTCTTTCACTTCATCACCACTTTCCTTCTTGGCATCAGGATTATCATTTGTTTCAGCAATTTCGGATTTTTTACTATTACATTCAGGTTCAGCTTTTAATTCTTGTTCATCTCTATCAGAAATAGAAGATGAACATTTAGAAGAATCTTTATTTTCAATTTCAATAACACTATCATCACTTTCAATGTTATCTTTATTTTCAATTTCCATATTGCTAACTTTATTTTCAATTTCAATAATGCTGTCGTCATTTTCAATTTCAATAATACTATCGTCATTTTCAATCTCGATAACGCTATCTTCATTTTCAACTTCAACCACGCTATCACTATTTTCAACTTCAACACAATCGCTAATTTCAACTTCACCGCTATCGCTGTTTTCACCGTCACCGCTATCGCTGTTTTCAACTTCAACGTAATCGCTATTTTCACCGTCACCGCTATCGCTATTTTCTCCTTCAGGGCTATCGCAATTTTCACCTACAGGGCTATCGCAATTTTCACCTGCAGGGCTATCGCAATTTTCAGCAGCAGGGCTAACGCAATTTTCACCTTCAGGGCTATCGCAAATTTCACCTTCAGGGCTATCGCAGTTAACACCTTCAGGGCTGTCGCAATTTTCACCTTCAGGGCTATCGCAGTTAACACCTTCAGGGCTATTGCAATTTACACCTTCAGGGCTGTTGCAATTTACACCTTCAGGGCTATTGCAATTTACACCTTCAGGGCTATCGCTAATTTCAATAACGCTATCTCCAGACTCTGATGAATCTTTTTCTTCATTAATCTTCTTATCTGAAAATTCAATCTTCTTTTCAAAATTCGAAGAATTGCTAATTATTGAACAACTATCTTCTGCGTCAATATCTGATCTCGAACATGATATTGTGGTTATTTTGCTTGTATCCAATTTACACTTTTTCAGAACAACAACTGGCTCGCCTTTATATAAAAGAGAGGACTTCCACATCTTTGATTTATCTTTAATAACATGATTTTCATTAGCTTCTTTTGCCTTTTCATTATTCAATTCCCGGCAAAACTTAACCTTTTTGGTTTCTTCAGCAAAACAAGTTTGGATATGAGCAGTGATATCCCCTCCACCTTTTTGCCAATGCTCGGGAGACACTTCAAAATCTTCATAAATATCCCATGATCTTTGCGGATCAATAAGAAATAAAGCTTCATCGTACTGAATTTCTATTTTCTTTTTGCATCGCGTTTTATACGTAAAGTTAGGAGTATCCAAAATTTTTGTTTTACTTTCCCAATTAAATATATCACTCGAACCTAAAGGGAACTGGTCAATTGATAAATTTTGATCAGAAATTGTAGCCTTTCCAAGTTCCATATCTTTAGCTAAACAAAATATTTTGTTAAGGAAACAACGATAATGATCCACAAGGACATTCAAAAGTCCAGGCAAATGATCTAAGTTAAAATAAACAACTGTGTTGTTGTCTGCAAGTAAAATAGCAATAGCATCCAAGGCCCAGGTGCTTTCAGCTAGTAACCCTGATTTCAAAGCTAACATTAGTCTCCAAGGATCAATAGGTCCCAATCGTTTAGCAGGACAGCGTCTTCGTTTCACAGCTACAGGTCTAATTGACTCCACAGTATTTGGAGGAAACTCAAATGGCTTTTTAACGACAGGTTGTACAGTTTGAGGAGCAGGAGGTGTCACATTCGGTTGTGGCTGAAAAATCAAAGAAAATTTTAATATCCAGAATAAGAAACAAATAGTATAATAGGAAAAAGACAGGAAACAGGTCCATCAAAAGTGGTATATATCTGTGAATACAGCAGCAAGAATATCTTTTAAGATGTATAAAAAGATGAAATTCTATGCATTACAATCAAATATAAACATCTTTACAATCCAATTTAAACTTCAGGCTAACATATTTACAACATAAACATTTAACTCATATTTAAAAATGTTTCCAAAACTAATCTTTACAATCTTAAATCTGCAGTTGAGTTTCTAAATGCGACAGAAATTCAAAACAACTGAACATGTTCGTAAAACCCCTTTATGTACTAAACAGTTTTTGATATATTAATGCTACAAAATAACCAAGAATATTTTAGTACCTGTGTTTTAGTTGTCAAAAAAGTTTGATTTTGAGTTGGAATGGGAGCAGAAACATTTTGGAGTTTATTTTGAATTTGAGATGAATTTTGAAAGGAAAGCCAAGACTTCCTAGATCTAGAAGGTTCAGGTAACTGCTTTCCTTCTGAAGTATTGACAGGTGATTTGAGTTGAGGCCGCGGACCAACATGTTGATACTGATGTTGATTCTGCTCAGTTAACCATGCTAATAAAAATAATTAGGGAAAAAAATTAATACAGAAAATCTTCACATGAGAAAGTTAATGTAAAATTAATAAACAATGAAAATTTCTTTCTTAAAATATGAAGAAAATAATACAATTGAACTAAATAAAAATGCCTTAAAATTACTAAACTGTAAAATGAAATTATAACCCAAAAGCTCAGAGTAAAAAGAAAGGGATAGAGAACATAGTATCTTAAAAAATTGAAAAAAAAAAATGCTATACAAATTAGAGCATTTTATTACAAAAAATAACATACACTGTGTATAAACATACACAGAATTGAACTGAATTACAGCCATACAGTTAATGTTTTGCGACTATGTAGAATATCGATATTTTTAGAATGAAATAAGGAAGTCTTCATTCAGAGAATATATGAATATTGAATGCTGCTTAATTTTAGGTGCTTTTATAATTGGAACATGGATATTAGTTTTAAAATTTTTTTTATTAGGAGCTTGATTTTATTTACTTTTTATCATATTATATTTTTAAAAATATTGTTGAAGTTTTTAATTTAATCGATTATTTATGTTACACATCTAGAGTTAGAATAAATACATTTTTATTATTACATTAGCATATTTAATGATTCATTAATATAATTTGGTGATTAAATAATTAGCTTAGAACATAAATCATAAATATTGACATTTCTACTAATGTACCGACACATCAATTATAAAAAATTAGTTATGCATGTAATTCACTGCTTAATTGCTATACACTATTGTAACCAAAAAATACCTGGAAGTACCTTCATTCAATTTTAAACATGCCAGCTCCATCAAATTCGTACAAAATTATTATGATGCTCAATTTGCAACCAAACTGAAGCATCATAATAATTTTATACAGAAATTGGAATGGAACTGGTGTATTTATAGTTAAATAAAGTAAATGGAAATCATTATTTTCTAGCCAGAATTGAGATTACATTGATATTATAAATAATTTTAGTATTCATATTGAAAGATGTAATTTCACAGTTATTTCCAAAAAAAATTATTTAAATTTTCTGGATAATTGAATTAAAATTAAGCCCTTTGAAATTTTAATATAAAGTAACTGAATTATTTGTACAAGAAAAAAACAACCACAAATGCAATAATGCATTACATTTCTTATGAATATAAATAAAATAAATTCTTTCTTTTTAATATATCTTGAATCATCCTCCAAATTCTGACCTATTAAATACTAGATTAAATGGATTATTATTATAAATAACTCAAATAATAACAAATCTCAGGTGAGGTTTCAACTATAAAAGTAGCTTTCATACATGGAAATGTATTTGCAAAAAAGTAATTCCTCCAGAACACTAACTTATTAAAACAGTAATTTATTTTCTCTTTTGAATAAGAACAACGTTATAAAATTTTTGTGGAAAATAAAAGACGGAAATAATTATAATAAATAGGGTTGGGGATGATAAGTTTATCTTAAAATATGGACTTCAAATGTCCAATTTAATAACAGCACAAAGAATATTGATAATTACCTCTCTGAGGTCGATTACTGTACTGATGGCAATAAGGTAAATTATTAAATGAGTCTTTATTGTGTCCTTGCTGAGGTGCATATGCATATGTATTAGGTTTAGTAGAACAGCTATACTGATAAGGAGTTGAAGTGCCAGAGCTATCATGAGAAGTAACAGTCCTATTCCGTTCCGTCTATAATTAAATAAATAGAATGAAAAATAAATGGATTTAAAAATACAAAGAATTTGAGACAAAACAGAAATCACGCACATATCTTTAAAAACCCATCTTGTTCCCCCATTTTATACATACAGAAGGCAAAATGTATGTTTGAAATGCAATAAATAAATAAAAATACAATAAAATAAATAATATTAATAAATTTAAAACACAAACATACACAAGTAAAGCATGTTTTATTATAGTAAAGAATAATATTATCTTTATTTCCATTATATAACATGGTAACTGATTCATCCACCAGATACTTTTCAGAAATTGCATAATTTCCCAACAAAACTCCTTAATTTAACAAAATATTGTTTAAGTTAAAATCACTAATGAGTGAAATCATTAAGTGTGACTTCTTTAATAAATGTGGCACTATAAGCTATGTAAAATCCCAAATATATGCACTGAGATATAGAAAACCATAAAAGAATCTAAAATACAGTGTAGAGTGTTTTTATTAAAATTAGTGTGTCTTATGAAATAATAATAACACAATTACAGGATTATTTAAAAATATTTTCAGATTTCCTTTGGGCATATCTTTCTGACCACTAATATATGCCTTATGAACAGAATTGAGTATATCTGACGGTTGAAAGTTATTACATATATCAAACACAAGCAAACATATTTAAAATCCGTTCATATGAAAAAAAGCAACATTAGAATTTCAGATGAGGAGATTCTCATTCATGCCATATAAAAGAATATGCTTTTTCCTTGAAATTACTTTTAGTATTATTCTTAGAGTAATTTACAGACAAAATATATATAATTCTAAAATATCAATAAAACACTGAATTTAAATTTTGATAAATATTTAGTTAATTGTTAACTTAAATCTCTCAGAAATTTTTAAAACCTTCTCAAGTTCATAATTATTTTTACTCATTAATTTAACATATTCACAAGACACTACCCCCTGGTCTGTTTATATACCCTACATAAAGAATTGTATCATGGCTGTCAATAAAGGTAAATAATGACACCTTTATTACATTATAGATTATACCTTACTTTAACAAAATAACAACATAAAATGGAAATAAGACGTCATTTATAATTATGAAGTTAAGCATGAGTGGAGTATAATTCTTTTTATAAAAATATATATTTATATCTAATTTTTCCATAAGTGACAGAGCTAATTCATCTGACATTCATACTTAATTATTATACCATACTTGACAATAAAATCAGGGAAAAATTTCTACAGAAATATGACCAAACAAAGTAAAAACATATATAATTAAAAAGGAACAAAGATTTTTTTTAGTTACGGTGGAACTGTAAACTTAAGAATTAAAATAAAAATAGTTTTGATTGACTCTAAGAGATAATTTTTTAAATTAAAGCAGTAAAAATTTAAATAAAATACAAATAGAAAACACAGTAAATACATGTGTGTATAAACGTATGTTTATACAATACATACTTGGGTACTCGGAGGACCTTCTGATCCACGATATGACTCATTCTGTGCATCAGAATATCTGGCATATTGAGTGGACTGCATTTGCTCTTTGTTTTGGTATTCCCCTTGGTAAGGCAACTTTTGATTTGGATAAGTATTTTGTACATGGTTCATGTATGAACCCTGGTTTCTATTCGGAAATGAGGAAGTATCAGAATAAAATCCAGTTTCTGGAGCCTTGCTTACTGCACTACTAAAAAAAATTATAAAATAATTTTTCAATACTTTCCAAATATTTCAAAAAATATTTTAATTCAAAATTTATATTTAAATTTAATGATTTACTTTGATAACTCATCAAACATTTTGAAAAGAAGACTACATAAAATGCACAAGAACACAATCATTCAATAAATATAACTAAGTTTAACAGAACAAATCAAAACAGATAAAAAAATTATAAAAGGGAAATGTATGTTAATATATAATTGTAGCTAAAATTTCTGTTTTTTTTTATTAGAACTGTAACAGAAAATTTGCCGTCAACGAAATTTGACAACAAAAAATAGGCTACGCAAATTTTCTTTTTTTATTCAAAACTTTAAAAAATTAATAAAATTTTAGAATTTGCAAAACTTTTCATTTTTTGATTTTGAGACAAAATTGGATAAAGTGTTAGTGATACTTTACAAATATTTATTTATTTAAAAATATTCTTCCTGCCACAAACAAGTTTACCCAAAAAATGCAATGAATGCATATTTTAGTTATTATATACTTTTTAAACATATAATAACAGGGGGGAATAAGTGATCAACTTACTTCTCAGGGATGGATTGCTGATATGACTGAGGTGCAGGTGTTGTTGGTGTAAAACATTTTGTAACAATCGGAGTTGAATCTGATGTAACAGTTTTACAAGAAGTACTATAACTGGTTTTCATGCATGTTTTGTCCAGCGATGAATCAGTAACAGAACCCACTATAGTGACATCCATATTCATATTACCAAAACTATCAGAACTAGATTTGGGAAGTTGAGAAATATCAGATTTTAGAGATGATGTATCAACTGTATTATTAACAGTCGAATATGATGCAAGCTGCTCCATTTGCTGCAAATCATTTGCTATTTGGTTTGCTACAGGCAAATTGAGGTTTTCCTGCATTGAGCATCCTCTTCCAGAGTTATAAATATCTTGAATATTTTGACCTTGTTGTGGTGCTGAGTACTGATGAGAATAATATCCCTGCTCTTGAGGCACTGGGGTTGAGGTTGCACTTCTCCCATATCGACAAAGATTATCACTAATATTATTTGGCATGTTGTTATAACCAGCATTTCCAGTAGGATTATTTCCTTGGTAATATCTATAATTTGATGCTGAAGTTTGAGAGTATTGATTGTACTGACCCTGCCCTGAGCCAGAATTGTGAGGTACATTGTTTGGAGCAGTTTGAGGGTAATGCATTGCATTAGATGTACACTGGTAATCCATTGCATTATTATTGCAGGGATAACGAGGTGACTGATAGGATGATGGATATCCTGAATGATATCTTTCCATAGGTTGAGGATAGCCCTGACTGTAATGAGTTTGATTTCCTGTAAATAATAGCACAAAATAAATTAATATTATTAGAAGTTCTTATACTACAATGCGTTTTCAAGAAAGTCAATAATAACTATTATACCAAAGAATAAAAATATGAACCATATTTGTGATAACATACACATAAAATTAAGATAAACATTAATTGATACTAATGTGAAATGTTTTTCACACTACAGTAATGTTTTAGTACAATAATTTTAAGGATTGAGATAAATAAACTATAATTTTTTCTTAAAAAATAAAAGTTAAAGAGAAAAATATATTTATATGAGATAACTGAAATTAAGAGTAGAGCTCAAAAGTAAAATTTGTTGAAGCGGGAGGTGACTCATAAAGTTAATCAAGAATAAATAATTATGCCTTTAACGAATTGAATAGATATAAATAAATTTCTTATTCAAGGAATTATTATTATTCTAATTTAATCTAATAAGTAATAGGCATTTTACATGTCATCATAATTGCTAAGTAAACAACTCATACTTTTTAAACAATACAATTATATGCAGAGATATCACCAAATTTTTAATTCAGACATGCAAACTGACTACCAACATTTTAAAAATTTGTCTTTCATAATGAGTTCTGAATTCTTGTTACATTAATGGGTTCTTTTTGTCTAACCAATTTTTTAAAATCACTAAATGATTACATTAAGAACCAAAAAGTACTGTATGAAATGGAGCATTTATGTAAAGAATAGGCCAAACATAAAAAGAATGAAACATGAAAGAATTTTTGCTTTCAGTAAAAGCATAATAATAAACTAATAAAAATAAACAAAAAAATCTCAGTAATCAATGAA
Source organism: Argiope argentata (assembly GCA_026289955.1). Taxonomy (NCBI): domain Eukaryota; kingdom Metazoa; phylum Arthropoda; class Arachnida; order Araneae; family Araneidae; genus Argiope; species Argiope argentata. The sequence continues at coordinate 229,013 of JAOUZG010010351.1, read as the reverse complement.
ATGTTTCCGCAGTCAAAAAGGATGATCATGCATTTTCAGTTTGTAAACATCATTGTATTAATGCAATGTAAGAAACAGAATCATATGCTTCCTTTTACAAGATGAATTTTCTTTATAACATAGAACATAATTCACCCGTTTGACCTTACCTTTGTCTCTTAATTTCACCATAGAATATTTTTTTCAATGTTATCATTAGAGGTAGAATAATTTTTTCCAAATTTTCCAAAAGAAAAAAAAAAAGTCAAATTCGTCCCTTTATTACTGATAAAATATTTCAATGTCATTTCATAACAAAAATTATATCTAGAATTATGCTGTTTATTAAACTAAATTTTGACGTATTATAGTAAAAATAATAAACTAAGTTAAAAAGTTGATACAAAGCGCGAATTAAGGACGGCAGCAACAGCTACAAACAGACAGAGGAAAATCTTATTTCTCCTAAGTATTACAACATTTGTATGAATATTGAAAATGAACGAAAATAAGAAGGGAGCTTTGAATAGTAAAAGACACATCACAAACTCTTCAAAAACTTTTAATTTCAATAATCATATTCTTTCATTCTTCAATAATTGTATATTTCAGCAAAAGAAATATATATGAAACCATACACAATCGCAACTGCAAAATAAATATCTTTTTTTCTTGATTAAACGGATGAGAATTACTACTTACCATAACTATTGGCTGGAGAATTTTTTCCTTTTTTTCTAGATGATGCCTCAACCATATTAATAATTGGTTGAGGATCAATTCCACCACGATCAAATTTGCATTCAAAAGGAAGCAATAACTTCATATACTGCTTACGTAACGTATAAGCAGCACTTGAAGAGGCTCCAACACCTATTGCACCAGCAATATCTTTCCAGCGCTTAGAATTTGTCACCTAAATTAGAAAAAAATTATATTATAATTTATAACTGAGTAATTTTTAGTATCAATTTGCATACATAATTTAAAGATATAAGAATATATGCAAATAATAAATGAATGATTAAAATGAAAACAGTTATAAATTAATAGGTTAAATGTTTCTCGGAAAAAAATGGATTAAAGACACAGAAAGGATCAATAAAAATATCTTGCACAAAATAACTTCCGTAAATAAACTCTCTTAAAAAAACATTTTATATAGTGAAAAATTAGATATTATTTATTACGTTATATTTATTTTTTGAATCAAAAACCAGTACTTTTAAATACAGTAATATATACTATAATATATAACTTCGCATTTAAAGAGAATTTTTTTTTGACAATAAATGGTAAAGATTAAATTTTAAAATATATGATTGGTCTATAATTCATTAACAGTTTTTTATATCAGAAAAGTAAAAACCATTTAAGCCAAGTGGCAGAATTACTGCATAACAGTAGCATAATGATAACAAATGAACTAAAAAAATAAGATACTATTCCAAGATAAAAAGACAGCACGTTTTATTTATACAATGGTTATTAATGTCACATTTATACAAAACATAGACAGACTCATTTGAAGTCAATTTTTAACAGATATTAAAATAATTACCAAGGAAAAAATATGAGTTTAACAGCTAGAGAAAATAATGATTTACAGATTTAAACAGATATAAAATATAGACACTAAGTAAGTATTTATAAATACATCACACAACACAAGATACAACAATTAAAAAGGCGGACCAGTTAAATTAATATATACTACATAATAGAAAATAACTATTTTAGAGAGAGATAAATGTAACGAATGATTAAACTCTATGTTTACAAAACTCATTAATTCATTTTAAATGGACATTCAATCCATTATCTGAAAATAATCAGAAAGATACAAAAACACAATCTCAACAGAGTTTTTTCTTCAAAGTAATCTTAATAAAGTAAAAAAGAATACAAAATTAACACTCACCTCAACAAATCCTCCACGTTCCTTCACAGTGAGGTACACTCGAAAAACATCCAAAGGTTGTTTACTTATGGTAGGGCACTGAGTTATAGGACTTCCTCTATCTTCATTAAATACTATTAATTTGTCAAGAAAATAGCGTCTGTCTGGTTCATCAGATAATGTATAAAGTTTCAGCAAATTTTCAGGGCGCTACGCAATAAAGTTATAACAAAAATAAATTATTTACATTAGGACAATATATATCAAGACACTTATGAACTTTAAATAAGATTCATAATAAATTTATCGATAAGTTTTTCCCACCCACTTTTGTCATCTCATAGCCACAAATTTATCTCAAAATTATGCTCAAATTTTATTCCTTTCATACTTCTATGAGGGTCATCATTTAATAAGCTGTTGATACTTTCTAATCTCTAAAAAATTAAATTCAAAATCGGTTTCATTTTTAGGGAGAGGACTATAATTTCTTGAAGATAAACATTGAAAGAAGCACAATTTCAGACTAAAAATTCAATGTATTTTAACACAAATTTGATCAGAGTTTGTGATGAGAGGTGGGTGATATTCCTTTTAGAAAGGAGATAAACAAGCTATTTTAATACAAATATTCCACTTTTTTGAAAAGCATACATATTTCTTTGAGCTACAATTAACTGCAATGACAATACTGAAGGAAGATTGGATATATTGACCACAACGAATTTATAATTACAAATGAATTATTATAGCAAGCATATAAAGGAGTATTATAACTTAGATGGTTTCAAGTTTAAAATGTCTTTATTTTATTTCTTATTTGCATCTAATTTTATTACACATAATATAAAAAGATTCAATATTATCAGATGATATTAGATGACTAAACAAAAAGTCAAAATTTACATTATATTTTTTTAAACAATACACTGTTAAAAATCAAGTAACTGCAATATAAGGAGACCAATAAGCAATTAAGTGTAATGTGTTGTAATTCCTTACTTTAAACATCCTACTCTTCATTAGATATATAGCAAAACAAAGATGCAATAAAAAGATAATCAAAATGAATGCAGGGTAGTAAGCCATACAACTTTTATATGGAGGCATCTGCAACTAAAACTAATGAATAGAATGTAAACCAAATTTCGCATACATACTGTGGCAGGCACAGGAAGATGAAGAGGAGGGAAAAAAATTACCAGTGGCAACGGTAGTCAGCGTCAAAATATGAATAAACTGAACGATGTGTGGAAAATAAATTTTTCAAAATCTGACATATTTTTAAGCAATAAAAATGTTTGTAAAGAAATTATAAAATATAATATGAAATTCAGAAAAAATAATCTTTAAATCATCATTGTTCTCTGAAAAGCATGCAACATTTTTGATATGCTCACCTGATAGGTACACATACTTCATATGTTATACGACTTTTTACTGATGCTTTACATAATGTTATTTTGGTTCTAAATAACAACTGCTGTTATTCCATCAGCTAATACTAGCCTTTCTTTTCTGTTGGCTATAATTCTTAGCAATCCAATATCCTTGAAACTTTTTACTATAATATTTAAGGCTATGGCAGACAAGGGACATTTAAGTAAATTCTGAACCTACCAAATTTCATTAGTAGCCACTATAGTATTATACTCTCAAGTGTAAAACAGCTCAGTCACGGAAGTTAGGGTTAAAGGGATTGTGCAACTTACGTTATGCCCAAATCAAAAATTCAGGAACTGTTGACTGAATGTTAATTCTTTATTTTGAAAAGATATCTATTACAATATGTGTAAGAAATTCGAATGGTCTAATTAGATCATGCAAATTTGCAATATCTACTTTAAAATTTGCATAACAATTCAAATACATACAGCAAGTATTATACTATAATTTACGAAAATTTGCATTATCTACTTAAATCATGTAAATTTCCTTATGTGTGAATGGTAGGACAAAATACTTTATGGGTTTCTTTAGGAACTAAAATTATCTAATGGTGGTATTCGCCTCCTGATGCCTTCCACAGTCAATATATGAATTTGGTTCTAATTATTCACTAGTGTAAGATGGTGATGCCTCCTAAGAGGGAAAGGTATTTTATAACCATCCTGTAACTAATTCCAATCTTTAAAAATTTCAAACATAAAAAGAAACTAAATAACTAACCTTAATATTCGCAAATTCATAGTTACTGTTAGCAACCTGAAAAAAAAAGTTCTTTTAATGTGATGAATAAAAGCTGACCAATATTTTATATTGAAGAAAGTGAAGTTAAGAAATCTAAATATTTTCTAAGCTGAACTATTCCGTAAATGTTTTTATTAACATAAATTAAAAATAAGCAAAGATGCTTAAACCAGCAAATAAAAAATAGTTTTAAAAATCACTAGCAAATATTTGCAACATAATCTTGAAAGTCTAGATTAAATGGATTTAACAGAACCCTGATTACTGGGTATCCTGATAATCAAATACCATTGATAATTATTATCTGCAGCCAAGTTTTTTCATACAAAATATCATAATAGTTTGAAGAAATTATTTCACTGAAAAAAAATGTACAAACATGAAATGGCAACATTTTAGTTTCAGTCTACCATTTACATGACAGAAAAAAGGAAAAAAAATTGTTTTCAGATGGAATTTATTGTTACAAAATTCTCATTACATCTTTGAGTCTATTGCTCTCCTTCCAACAGTTAGATTGTAATTTTGCAATTAAAATTTTATACTTCACTTATTAAAGTCATAATGTAGTCAAGCAGTATGGAACAATTGCACCATCTATGCCTTCTTTTAATTTTAACGAATTAAAGATTTATTCTAATACTACACCTAATAACTAAAAGTACACTAGAATTTAATGCAGCCCACATGGTTTGAAAAGCAATTCATTATTACTAAATTCTTACATTTAATATATTTACAATTAATCAAAAATAATTTATTTGGGATAAAACTTCTCAGTTTTTCTAGGTACACTCTTCTTAAGCAACATAACTAGCCAATAAAATAAAATAAAACCACTTCATACAATACTTCACAACTTAATGTATTAAAAGAAGGAAAATTTATTTTCCCTTTTTTAACATATTAACAGAATAAAAGTGTATTTTTCAATAGTAAATTAATAATTTCAGATAACTGCATTAAGTACAAATAAAAATAAGAACAAGTGGCAATCTTTCTGAGTTTAAATGACAAGAACAATTTTGTTTCACATAAATAGCTTTTCATAATGCAAAATTGATACTATTAAATAGTTCTCCTAGTACCAAATTTAAATTCACAATCAAAATGAGAGAATAAAATTTCATGCAAAAATAATTTTAATGAAAAAAGACAAAAGAAAATTATTATTAAACATATCAGAAAAAATTGGATTTTAAATGGAGAAAAGTAATCAATATGGATTATGTATTTGTGCTAAATTAATAAATGCCTCTTACAAACATAAAGAAAGCAAAATAAATGCTGCTTTAAAATTTTTGGACATGATACAAAGGAATATTTCTAAAAAAGCAAATATTTATTTAAGATAAAGAAATTATTGTTGTCTGAACTTTCATAAAAGAATGACATGAATAATTTCACTTAAAAAGTTTTATATAAAAAAAATCTGTAAAATCATCAATTTTGTTTTAATCCAATCTGGTCAATCCTTCCATTAAAAATTCTTGTTTAAAAACGCAGTTATTATTTTTTGGTTTCAACACAGGAAAATGCTTATATGACTATATTAGATGCCTTATGTAAAACTGATAGCATAACAGCCATTAAAGAATAAACCAATTTTTTTTTAATTAGGAAGAGTAAATTTGGTTATCATAAGCAAGCATATGGGCTACATTTTTATATAATAGTTCTGAAATGTAGACCATCCACTGAAAGGAAAATACAAAGATTTTGAAATAAAGAATTTGGTAATAAAAGAAAATATTAGTGAGATAATTAAATTTAAAAAAAGTTACTTACAGGACTAGCAGGAGTTTTGGGCCAGCCAGGACTAGAAATACACTCCAAATCATCATGGAAGGATGACATGGAAGCAGCACCGGGAGAGGATAAAGTATTTGGAGTTGGAGGATATGAAAAATTTGGTTTGGAATTCGTTTTCATTGAATTCTGTTCATCAGGTATAGAAGATGATGCTGAAGCACTAGAAGCTTGGCTTCCTTCATCTAAGTTAGCAGGCGGTTGAAGAGAATTGCCAGCATTACGATTAGACATTACATTTGGATTTGTTATTGATGATGCAGATGATGGCATATTATTTGGTACATGGCTAATAACTGATCCTGGCAAAACTAAAAAAAAGTTAATAAACAGAATATTACATTTCAGTTTGATTTTGCTCAAAATATCAATCAAAATAAGAAATAACTAGTTTAAATAATGTATTTTGTACTTAATTGTTTATGGACAGTGAAACTTAATAAACTAAACTTAGATATATGCATTAACATTTAAAACACTGAAAAATAAAACAAAAATATTTCCGAAAACAATTAATGGTATACCTTCATTTTACATTTATCATTTGAAGTAAGATAAGTGAAATTACCAGATCTTAAATTTGAAAAATCACCCTTCTGCAATTCACAGTTAACTACTATTATACAAATGATACAGTTTATGGCTAAAATCAGATTCAAATAAGATTTCATTTTATACACTATTACAATGAAATATATGGAAATAGTATCCTCTACAAAAGTATTAATCCACATAACAGTTATAAAATTTTGCAATAGTAATTGTTTAAGTTTTCTATAGTATAAATTGGACATCAAAAATAGTAGAACTTGATCAAATGTTAATAAATTTACAAGGTTTTTTAAAGAGTCAGAAAGCAGTTAAATGAACTGTAGAAATTAAGTCTCTTAAAATGAATTCCTTCTGAATTGTTTTAAAAAAGGGTGAACTTTTTAAAGTGAATTCTTAATTGTGGCAAATTGCAAATAATCTTTTTTTATTCTTAAACCCAATTAATAATTATAATATTTTTCATTCTATATTATATATATATATATATATATATATATATATATTCGAATTTCTATTATAACTCCATTAGCATTTTTCAAAAGTTAAAAAGAATTTGACAGAAAATTCATACCAAAAGAGTTTGAAATATTCATTTTCATACTCTCAGCAGAGCCATCTGGAGAAGTATTATCAATAACAGATAAGCCATCTCCTGGTAACGATGACGTTTCTGGGGGAGTGGGAATCGAAGACACTTGAGATACCTGATTTGTTGGTACCATTGAAATAGAAGGAATCAAAGTTTCTTGTGTAGGTAACGCTGATGACTGTGAGGATAATGTCTGTTGAAGCATGTAAGACTGCTCATTTTCTGCATTATTATGCACATTATAGTTACTAACATACATGTTTTGCATAGGGTAATTACTATGATCTCCATAGTGAGGCATCTGTGGCATTGGAGTCCCAGTGTTACGAGCAACCTGAGGACTCTGAGGTACAGTTGGATGGGCTTGAGGAAGCCCAAGACTTGAATTAACATACTTTTTTGAAGAATGGATATTGTTAGATGGATAGGGTTTGGATGCGTTAACATTAGGATAATACATATTACTACTGCAACTTGTTTTAACAGAGACTTGATAATTTTGAGTTGGAACTGTGCAGGAATAGTTTGTCTGCCTTGGCATTGGATATTGAGAATAAGAATTTGAATTTTGATCCTTTGAAACAGGTGAAACATATCTGTTGATATCATTTGATTGTGATTGGTACTGGGCTAAAAAGAAAAAAAAAGGAGAATAAGCTGTGAGAAAAAATAGCAGATATTATAAAATGGAATGATTTAATCTTTTCCTTTGCTCACAATGTAAAATAATTTCAAAAATATTGATAGTTTGATGAATGGATTAAATTTACTAAACATAGAAAAGCATCTTAAGATAATACATTTAAACTCATCAATGTAAACATATGGAAATTCTAAATACTAAACATATTTAGAAAAATGTTACTTTTTTTTTGCACCTTAAATCCTTTTTAAGAAAATAAAATATTAAAAACATTAAAATCTTAAAGATATTACTTTCCTACATTTAGTCTAATTAAAATAAATGCACTAAAATTTTTAAGTAGAGTATATTAAAATACCACCTAGAATAACAATTTTATTTTGATTATTTAATAGTTTCATAATTATTCAGAGAAAAAACAGAAATAATTATTTCAAGTATTCTTCTTTTAATATATCAATTACTGAATTGCAAGATGTCTGCCAATTAAAATTAATCGATAATTTTTTGAAAGATACAAATATAATCTAAATATTATTCTTCATATCTTAAATAGATCAACTCTCAATATTGCTTTATAAAAGCAGGGAATATAAAATATTATGACAGACTGAAGAAGTATTTCAAAAATTTTTTACAAAATATGATAGGTTTCCCCCCCCCTCATTATATAAGGTTACAGAATTTATACTTTACTGTATTTATATAATTTAAATACACAGCTCAGTTAAATGACTTATAGTAAGGATATAACAACAAATAGAATAACAATTATTTACTAATGACAATTTTTATTTACTACTAATCATTATAATTTTTACCGATATATATATATTTTAATTTTTAGAATCAAATGTTGTCTTCATTTATAAATAAAATAAATATTAAAATCTTTCTTCAAAAAGATAAATAACAAAATTTGATAAAATTCTACAAATAAGCAGTAAATAAGCATCAAATCTACAAATAAGAATAACTACTAATAATTAAGTTCTACTTGTTACTTCCCTTTACCTAGTTTTTATTAACTTCTTAAAAGAATTGTTAAATTTTTTCTAAATATTTTATTACTTATGAAATTATTTTCAAATATATATAAAGTGTATAAAATAATTTTGCACATGAGCTGCTTACAAGAAATTGGAAATTAAATTAATTTCCTCCAGGAGGGCATAGTTTGTATATGCAGAGAATCACTGACATGGGTCTATTTACATAGAGATAACAGAGTGAAATTTGTGCTTTAGTGCCTTTACCAAAAAGTTTTTACAGTGAGTTCTTTGAAATGCATCAATTTAGAAAAGGGAATTTCAGGCATCTTTCGAAGTTAAGCTGTTGGTGCTAAGGCATTTTTATTCATTTGCTCAGAGCATGAGGATTCCAGATCGTAATTTTTTACTACATGTTTTAGAAATAATTAAATATAAAAAGTGGGATTTCTACCAGGAAATAAGAGAAGAAATTAGAACTAAGTAATATGGACTCAATTAAGATAAAAAATAGGAAATTAATTAGAATGTAAAATAAATTAAGAAATATTATATCATTACAGTTTACAAAATATCATAAAATGTTACTAGTAGCAGAATAATATATCTATTATTAATAATATCAAAAGAGTTATCAATAATTATTAATTGAAATGAAGTTATATTTTTTAGCCTATGATAATGTTTGTTGCCTCATTCAGGTTTTCTTCTCTTTCCCATGCACACACACAAAAGCCTTTAACCTTTTTTTATAGCATGAAAAATAGAGCAAAATAATTTTTTTAACTATAGAAAAGATTTACTTACAATTGTTATATGAAGAAAATAAAATCAAAATAAAATATAAATTCAGTATATCATTTATTTTAATTAAAGGTATTTAATGTTCATAGAAGACAAATATAGATAATCAAAAAGCAATTACAAACCTTGGTAATAATGATTCATTTGCTGAGAATAAGGATCCATATTAGCATTTTGCCCATTGGTATTCGTACAAACTTTGTTGCCACCCCACATTCCTGGCTGAAGTTGGTGACCATATCCTGGAAGGATAATTGTAAATTTGTTTTATTACTTAAATTTAATCTGAAATATGGCTCTCCCTTACTCCAAATCATGAAACACATTCAGAAAGAAATTTTCACATAATATAATATAATATAGTACAAATAGTCTAATTTCCAATTTGAATTTAAAATCGAAAATACATCCCTCCAAAATTTAGAAAATACAACAGATTGAAAATGTGTAACTTTTCTCAGGCCTATACATCACACCTTTAACATAACAATAAAATATAATTTAATTAAGAAAAACCGTATACAAAGCAATATAATATATAACAACTCCTTTATTAATCAACAAGTAAAATGGAAAAGGTTGAAAGAAAATATATGAAATGGTTTTAATAAATTATTTCCTTTAATAAATGAGTCTTCTATTACAAAACATGCTAGTTTAAGTTTATAATATTGTTTAAGTTTACAAAACGAGTTTTCATTTCTCATAAATATTATCAATTAATTATTTATGAACTAAAATTATAGTAATTTAATTTTCAATCATAATTTACAAATTCATTTGAAATTGATTCTTATTTTCATCTTTAAGCAAATACATACGATTTAATTGTGATTAAATAGCACAATCTGCTAAAAATATAGTATAATTTTCTAAAATTAAAAAAGGCTGTGATTATTGAAATTGAAATCAGATTTTGAAAAATGGAATGTTTAGTCACAAAGACCAATTATATAATTAACTATATAGTATTGTATTGACAAATTGTCAATGATTATTGATGCAGAGAAATTCAAAATTACTTTTTCCAGATGTGAAATAATAATAAAGCGAAAAACGTCAAAACAACATTTTATTCTTTATTTTAGTATTATTAAAGAAGCAGATTTTAATTCAGGTCAAATAGCACTGGAAAATTTAATAAAACCATCAAAACAAATGTATATTTAAAACTCTGTAGATTTCCATCATTATGCATGTTTTATTCATAATACTAAAATTCCTACTTATTTCAAACAACTGCAGTATTGATAAAATGGTCGAAATTCAATAAGCAGTTTTTATAGGCCAACGCTTATATATGTTACACAAACAAATTTTTGGGCCTCTTTAATATAGGAGAAACAGAAAAGTTTGAGAATGAGAAGATGTGTAATTCTGCATTTATTTAGTATTACTAGGAAAGAAATAACTATAAGTTGTAATACTTAAAAATTAAGCTAAGCTTATTTATTATGCTTTACAGATTCATATAATCTTAAAATATATTATTCAATCTTTCACATATCCTTCAAACAATTGGCACACGCTCATAGAGAGCGTAGTAAAATTTATTTAAATTAAACAAATAATATTAGAACATTTCGAAATTACAGTATAAATACGGGTTATTGTAATTAAGAAGAATACTAACTTTGCGCATTTAGCTGCGCCGGATGAGTGGCAGATTGATTCGGACTTTCCATCATAATAAATTTTCAAAAAGTTGTGAACTTAGAAAACCTAGAAAAAAATGAGAAATTATATAATATAGATAATAACAACAACAAAAATAACGATTTAAGATCTTACAGTTGCATTCAACAAAAATAAACACACCTAAAATTTACGATTCCTTTTCTAAGATAAACATATCAGATAAAGTACAGTCACCTCTACATACTTTTCGTCAAATCATCGCTTTTAACTTAGTTTTCCGATGAGTTTGAGATTTATGTTGAAAAAACAGAAAAAAATCGGAGATGCGAAAGAAAAGGCAGAACAAAAATATTATCCCGCAAAATTAAAGTATGCTGAAATTTTTTTTAAGTCCTGGAGAAGTTTCAGAACATATTGAATGCATGCAAGGGAATAAAAGGTCAAAAATGGAACTTAAGCCTTAAATTATTGTTTTTGTTTTAGCTTACAACATTTTAGATAAATAAATTATCAAGTTATTTCTTTTGTGAAATCATTACAAGAAAAAGATAATTTTTAAGAATACGAAATAAATAAATAATTTATGGATGATAGAATAATAGATATAAATTTTCATACATTGAAAAATAAATACACTAAGTATATCATCAACGTTTTCATAATTTTTCGTGAAATTATGAAATAATTTTAAGGAAAAGGAAAATGATTTGCATATTCTCCTTAGATTTATAACACAATAGGATTGAAAATTCATAGAAAAATATAACCTGACTTCACATTCCGTAACTCTTAGCGGAGGATAAGCATTTTATGCATGAGGATAAAAGGTCTGAGTTAATGCTTGACATGATAATCATAACATAATGAGGATTTGAAATTGGGTTTGGCAATATACCATCAAATGTGAAGATAAATAAATTAAACACAAGAATGAATTAAATACAAAGTAGAAGAATGAATTAAACACAAAGTAGAAGAGAAAAGTAAACAACAGAAAAAATTTCGACGTAGTACTTCATTTTGGATCTAATAAATTCATATAACCCCATTTCTATTTGAAAATTTTGACTAAGTCTCCAAATTTAGAAAGTTAAATAAGAATTAATTTAAAGATAAAAAAAAAATTCAAGATATTTTTTAGTTTTTTTTTTACTAATGGTGTAAATATAATTTTCATTCACAAATATTAAAGAAAGCAAAAGATGAAAGCGTGGCGTGAGCTTTCGCAACCCCAGTACTTCTATTTTCAAGCAATGAACACTTTAAAAACGTTAGGAAAAATAATACAGTCCGAGAGATGCGAACGGTTCCATGGTGGACTAAGAACCAAGATTCAGTACTACAATCAGAGCATTTACATGCTTATTTTCCATATAACTCATTTTTAATTCATTCATGCCATTTTTTGTTTTTGTTTTTGTTTTTTAGGCACAAAAAGATTAAAAAGAACCCATTTCGAAGCGTTTGAGAAAATCTCTAAAAACAACACTCAAACAAAAGTGAATCCTATTTTAAAACAAATCATAATTACAAAATACTCTAAATGATAACACTTTCAACCGGCGAAGTCATTGTCATAAATATTTAGTTTATTCAGCTCCACTTCCTGAAGACTGAAATTTCAAGGACAAGATAAAACATTTCTTGAGCAAATTTGAACACTTATTACTCCATACGTGCAGAAAGCTAATATTTTTATTTATTTTATCAAATAAAAAAAATACAAGAAATATAAATATTTTCAATGTAAAAGTTCATTAAGAACTAAAGCCAAAATAATCAATTCATCAATTCAAACAAGTAAATATGGCATTGAAAAATAATAAAAAAAGATGTAATTATATATACAACATTTTTTTTTTACTAATGTAATCTAAAACGAGCAGGAGAAATAATTACCTTTAATTTATTTTTATTCTTGATTATTTATTTTTATTTATTTATACTTCGAAAAACTGATGATTCAATTGAATTTTTTTCTCTACCCTTACAATTAAAAGAAATGTATTTAATACTTTAAAGCAATTAGTAATTAATACTTTTACATTTTGGTTATAAACATATATTAATTTCTGTCTTTAAAAAATTTATTCAAATAATATGTTTGAGTTAAAAAGAAAACCTTTATTTCAGTCTCCTTTTGTTTCTTAAAAATTACACAAATAATAATCAGGTATATTATTATTCTGACATAAAATAGACAAAAATTTCTGCACACGCATGCGTTTAAAATTCAAAAAATCATATCATATTTATCTAAAATTTTACAAGTAATTTTTTCAAGGAAAATATGAGAATGATTATGAGCTATTTTTCTCAACAATTACTATTTAAATCCAATTTATCAATATCCATGATGCAAAAGTCTTTTAAAAAATATTAAAGTAAACACAATCCACCTTTATTAATCTACAATAGGCTACAAAATAAGGAGCAATATTAAAATATTGATATGAAGACCATGTGCACAAGGTACATGTCATTAACTTCATTTTCCCCCTTAGAGAATTATTGTTCTATATCCAATGTATTTAAACACATTAATCGAAATCAAACATGTTTAAAAAAAAACTCAGAATTCACAACCAGCGTATACTATGATTCAAGCACATAAATGGATTCATATATATATATATATATATATATATATATATCAGAGCACTGAAGCAAAACCTTCAGCAAAAACAAATAAGGAATAATACAAGCGCAATCATTATAATTATATAAAAACAGTTATTACCCCAAAAATAAATAAAAAAACTAATAACAAAATTATATCATTTATTGGGATGAAAGACATGAAAAATAAGCAACGGGAATATCCCGGAATTTGTAGGCTATTAGAATATTTGCACATTTCACAAATGACAAACATTGAGTAATAAGAGCTCAATTATTAATTTCTATTTATTTTACAAGATGACTACACTACAAACTTTACAATAATCAGCATTACCAACGAAATCATAATAATTACATAAAATTAATTATTATCACTAAAAGGAATAAAAAGAACTAATAGAAAAATTACATCAATAAAAATTACTAGAATGAAAGACATAGAAAATACGCAACGCGAATATCCAAGAATTTATAGCCTATTAGGTTGTTTGCTCATTTCACATAGGTCAAACAATGGAAAATAAATGTCTAATTATTAATTTCTATTTATTTTACTAGACAATAAGATAAGAAAAATATTAGCGTTTTCTTACGGAAATATTGAGTTGCACTGACATAAATTGAAACAAGAATAATAAATCTGAAGTAGTTGTCTAAAATTAAAATAACACAAATAAATTTCTTGTAAGTAACCGAAGAAATGATACCCCCCTGTCATTTATTGAAATTCTCATATTTAAAGTAATAAAAAGTCATTTTAATTATGAAATAACATTTTCACATTTAATCAATCAAACTAATAATACAAAAAAGACTATGGCGCCCATAAAATTTTAAATTATGGAAGGAAGCAATTTTTTCACTCCAACCACAATTTTTTAATGTAATTTACACATCATAATTCTTAAAAGAAAAAAAAATTAAGTTCCACAAAAGTCATATTCACCTGTTAACCGGTAACTGACATCCAACTCACATTGAATTGAACCCGGTAAATAAACTCATTTTGAATTTTCGTCGTACCTCGTTAACAGGTTAATACCAACTTCATATCATCGGGTATATTCATCAATTACAGCGAAAGCAGGGTGTAGCTTTCGCCAATTGTTCCTATATTCAACAGTTAAATCATGTTCAGGTCACGTACAGGAAAATGCGGCATGTAAGTTTAATTTTGAAATCTACAACGCATCTTGAAAGAAAAAGTGCAAAACAATGTACAGTTGTCTTATGCTTACGCCATATTTGACATATGAATGAATATAGCACTGATTTCATGACTACATTTGACCTTAATTTCGCATTCTTTGTTTGACTTAAATAATTTAACTTCATTCTTTTCTATTTTAGTTTTTAAAATTACATTCCTTCGAACACAATGAGTAAAAATCATCACATATTTTCTGCTTATATATCCTGAGTAGACTACTATTCAAATCCAATTTATTTCCAAATACCATTAAAAAACTCAATTTGCTGTTTTTTTGCCAGTGAGCTCTCTGAAAATGCAGATGACCCCATAAATTCTTCCGTAAAACACATGAAAGTGATAATTTACTATTGTTTGCAAACGAGTTTATTTTTAAAAAAATATTTTTTTAAAGTCAAATAAGAGATATTAATGTTTAATCCCAATAAAATAATAATTATGAAATCGACACATTTCGCAAATAAAAATCATCGCAATTTCTGCATTCTTTGATTACTTCCTGATTCTGAACAGACAATGGTAAAAAAAATTTATTGGTTTCTACATACATACACCATATTTAATTTTTAGGTTTTGGGAGATAAAGAAACGCTTTCATTTTCATGAATTCTTACAATTTGAAAAAATAAATTAATAGAGTTTTCAAGAACAGTTGCTTATCAGACTGACATAGTGCTTTAAAACAGTAAAACTATTTGGCTATAACGTATTCATTTTGGAAAAAAAATCGAACAATTAGTTTTTTAAGTGGAAATAATTTTATTTTCCTACCTTTTTTTCATGAGCTGAAATAAGTTTCGAATACACATAAATTTCTAAAAATACTAATTCCTTTCTTTATCTCAGAATCACCAACAGAGAAGAGCAAAACTGTAGTATGAATGTTAGTATGAATGTATAAGACATCAACTATTTGTTTTCGAGAAAATTAATTCAAAATTTACATGATTTTGGGCTTTCATAATGTGATAGGTGAAGAAATAAAACTCTGAATGCATATTTCAAACCACTGCACATTTTCTCTATATTTTCTTAGCTTGGAACTATTCATTCGAACGCAAAATATAATGCACAATAATAATAATAATAATTTTTAAAAAAACATGATCTTCATTGAAAAAAATTATCAATCCTGACAGTTTTTGTATTATAATCTTAAAACTTCAAATTAAATAATAGTAACATACATAGTAAACGTGATATTTTCGAATAGAATTATTGCACTTTTGGCTAAAATCAGTAGAAAATGTACTATTTTGAAATAAAGAGAAGGAAAACGTTTACTTTTCTTTCTCTAGCTGATGTGCATGCATTATAGTATCATTTCATCTAAACAGAAGGTGACAATATGATGAAATAATAATAAACGATAAGCACACACTTTGAATTCGATAAGGATAAAATATAAGAATATGCAAAAGACCCTATTACCTTTCTTCCGATTTTATCAAAGAAACCTCTAAATAAAAGATAAATGAATCCAGCCAATAATATTCGAAGATAAATAGAAAACTAGGATGATAAAAGACAAAGGACGTAGAAAGAGGATAAAATATTTCTAACTTAAAAAAAAAGAAACATTGTTCGTCTCTGGATATAGTAGCAACTGCGGCAGACTGGAACTAAAGTTATCTTCAGTTCCAGACAGCGGTCATAAATATTTATAGTTTCGATTCGGTCTCTTACACAATATTTGGGGGTAAAATCGCTACACTTCTTACAATTTAATAAAAAAATACTAGAGAAAGAAAATAGTTTTGTGTCTTCAGCAGTCTGTTCCAAGTTTTTATATTAAAATTAAATTTATATACAGACACATATTTTCACGATTAATTTAAAAAAAAATCTTTTCAGAAACTTTGGAGCCAATCGACCCCCCCCCTCTCGAAGAAAAGAAACTGGAAAAATAAAAAGTTCCAAGAAGCTACAAAACTTCCCTTCAAGAAGCTCAACAATATCTCCTTTCACGAAGTTAATATTCCACGATACTTTTAAAGTTAATCCAGTAAAAATATTTAAAGATGTGTCGTATAAAAATTTAGTAGAAAGTTTATGGTTAAACATTTCTTTAGTTTTACCATCATATATGCTATGCATAATATACATAAGTATTTCGTCATCCCGATTTAATTATTCCCTTTCAAACTGCACAGCGATTTTCAGAATTTAAAATTAACTTATACTCATTTTCATTGAATACAAAGTATTTATTAAAACTCAATTATCATTCTAAAATTTACTAAGGCGCATAACATAAAATATCTCTTGAGAAATTCTTACGTCTCAAAATTTAGAAGTAAAAAATTTTGCTTAATAAATGGTTATTGCCTTAAGGGTTACAGATATTTTAATATTTTATATTAATTTGGTTCTTCATTATTCTTTCACAAAAGTGCTGTCTTTTGATTACTAAATAATATAAGAGGAGGAAAAACTTTTTTCAAATTCCAAATGTATGGAGCAATGTCATAACTTGTTTCACATAAAGTTAAATAAAATAAACTAATTTCACAAAAACATTTATTCTGTCCCCCCTCTCAACTTTTTAAAACGCTATTTAAAAACAACTACGAGCTGGGATGGATGCTACTCGCTAGGTGGAATGCTTATGTTTAAATACATAACAAATAAATTTGCCCGATGAAAAATATTGGTGAGATAAATTGAAAAAATGCTGTGATTAACAGAATCTATGTTTGGTAAAATCTATAAAAAATATAAAATTTTATTTTTTAAATATATTTTTGGAAAAAAAATGCTAATTCTATTCGCTAACATAGAAAATTACCAGATTTTCAATGAGAACTAATAATGGAAAGTTAAAGGAAACAAAATTTTATGACAACAAAAATTGTTCCAAAACATAAAAAAGTAACCATTGAACCATTCTCTATCCATTAATCCCTGAAAGAAAATTAGGAGGGGAGGGGGAAATTTATATAATAATACTGGTATTATGATTTATTCAATTGCTTAATACTAATTAATTATTAATAAAAAATATGTATTAGAGCGTTGATTTGGGAAGATCCTATGTTTTAAAATGTAATTGATTTTTAACCCTATATTTCATTATTTTTTTTTAACTGGAAAGGCGTAAATGAAAAATCAATACGCGCAAGAAATTTAAAAAATATAATTTTAATTCAGATTGTTAGCTTAAAGTTTAACTCAAATTAACTAATCAAAAACTACGTAGGTTTAATTAAAAATCATGCATTAAAGATTTTTTTCCCCTTTAAAGACAAAAATTAGATTATGCAATTATTTCAATAGTGAATTATTATATCATTCAAAAACATTCTATAGAGTTCTAAAATATAAATAGTGTAATTAATTGTACATTAAAACGCCAAGCAGAATTGCTGTAAAAGGAGATATTCAGTTTCAGAATAAATGTTGAAATTTGTTAAAAATGTGAAATCAAATCTATAATTTGTTTTTCGCAAATAAAATAAACACGTAAACTCCATATCGGTTTCATTTTAAGGCCCCTGCTTTAAATCCACATATAGTAAATAAAAAATATAAAAATTCCGCATTCGACTAACACGTCTTTTTAAAATACTTTTCATATTTAAATATTTACATTGAAATAACCTGCATATTTCAATAAGTTTCGAATGAATCAAATGCAAACAGGAAAAAAAAATATTCAATAGAACACGGATCCAATAGACAGAACACGGGATTGACAATGTAAACACAACCTGACATAATAAGAGTAAAAGTGACCTTCATTTTAAAAGTAATAAAGAAGCACACACATGCTAGAAAAAAAAATCTAAAATAAACGACCGCCGAAAGAGAAAAAAAAAATAATAATAAAATGAAAACTTTCACCACGGGGGAAAAGGTAAGAAAAAGAGCACGAGGAGGAGAGTAAAAAAAAAAATAAAAATAAAAAAGGGGAGAATCACGGAAGAAATGATAAACAAAAGAGATCCAGAGAAAAAAGGAGAGTAGGAGAGAGGAGGTGTAAAAGGAGTTCCCCATTTGGCCGATGTCAATGGATGTGGCGGCATCTTTTCGCTCAAGGTCACAGCGGTCATCAATAACGGGAGGGGTCACGTGATGAGAGGAACGAGGACGAGGGAGTTTCCTGATTATGTGAAGATAACAGATGTGGCCACCTGTTTAAAAAAGAAACTCAGCTGATGCGGGGGTGGGGAGGGGAAAGAGACTAAAAATAGGAAGTTTCATTTTTTTAAAAAGACAAACGCACTTTTAAGTACGAATTAGAAAAGATGCCGGGAAAAAGAATTTAGAAATATCTTAAAATTAAATATTCTACTTAAGATTTTATGAGAGAAATATTGCTTAATCATGATAAAAATAATTTAATGCTGCCCGTATAGCACTGTAGGTCGTAACTGATTTTTTGGTCGTTAATAATTCGTACTTTTAAACTAATCAAACTTACCTCTGTATTGTGAGAAAGTAGAAACTTTATGCTAAAATAACGATCCCCAGATATTGATTCAAAAGAAGGAAAGAAGAGAAAGAGAAAGAAAACTCAACAATATGGTCTCCTTCAACAGTAATTCCCATCAAAGCCTGAATTTTTTTTTCTTTTTGAAAATAATTCAAGAAATGAACATAATTTACAATGAGACATTATAATGAAATATAATAAAAATTTCTACAAAATGAGTTTCTTATATCAAACAAAGAAGGCTGTAAGAAATTTCAGTTATTTATGCGTTTCTTTTATTTTGAATTTTATTGGAGCAATTATTACTGAACAGTACTGACGTTCTAATAGTGAGTTTAATTAGAATGAAAAATGTTTCGGCGGAACCCGGATAAATCTTTCATTTACATCCAAAGTAGCGAAGCAGTTTGCATTCTGAATTATCTAACTATGTAACATGATTCCTAAGCATGGTTTGAGGAGTAAATCTGCAACATTCTAAGGGACAAAATATCCAAGCGTTTAAATGGAAGGGGATTGTAATTAAAGTTAATTTTAAAACGTTTATTAATTTCTTCCCCTCCCCTCAACAATAAAGGTTTTTATATTAATAAATGAACAAATAATAGAATATTGAAAAACCAATACATAAAATAATTATACTTCATTACAAAAAACCGAAATAAATATTTAATTTCCACAAATATATTATTTTTGAAGTGGATACGAAGATAGCTTGCGTTTCGAATAAATGCCAGAAAATAATAAAACACCTACATATGCTTAAAAAATGTATGTATAAAATGTCTCGGATGGGAGAACAAGAAAAATAAATCAACATTTAAATTTTATTAACAAAATGCCCAATTACTAACTGTATTCAATTATTTGTAGAATTCTCGATCAATTATTGATAATTGAAAATCTAAATTCTGATAAAATTATAAGACTTGAAAAGATAAAAATAAAACCACGAAGGCACTCAAACCATAAGACAAATACACATTCATTTATTCTACATTTCCAATAACGGAAATGAAAATGAACACCCACGAATGAACTTTCCTAGCTGCGTTTTAGAATAGAAAATTCCAGCTAACTGCGAAACGGAATCGATATTAACCGCCGCCTACAACGCCCTCACCGTAGCTCTGGCGCTGTGCCGTTCCGAATGTAGCTTTCCGAAACAGCATCTCAAAACAGCTTCGGCGCGTTAGAATTGAAATATCGATATTTTATATTACGCACAATAACATGCAAAATTTATCAGAAAACAGCTGAATGGGATAGATATATCTAAAGGTTTAAGCTTCCTAAACTCTGCAGAGGGCGCAATCGAAGAGAAAGGAATAGCCAGAAGCGTGAAAATTTCCAATAAATAAAAATAACAGATCCTCATAAATCGCAATCGTAAATGTATTGAATTTTATATCCCAAATGGTTTTTTTTCAAAGGAAATACTTTGGATAAAACATAAAATATGATTTTAATATTTAATACGATCTAAAATGGTTAACGATATCTAAAAAAATAAAGGAGCAAAAAGGTTTGCCTAACTTTTTGTATGTATTTTTAGAATGTCAAGTTTCAAACGTCGGAAAAGAGTAGTTTTATAAATAATTTATAGAATGCTATATTTTATATTTCGTTGAGTTTAAAATTGTGTCAGAAAGGGCATTATGGCACGATTCTTTCAAAATACAACAGACTTACCTTCCAGTGATCTACCAAATATAAAATAATATTCTTTCAAAATACAACAGACTTACCTTGCAGGGTTCTAAGCAACATAAAGATGAAACTCAGCAACAATCGGATTCTAAGTGAAACTCCAGCACAACCAATTAAATAGTAATTCATATGGTACTTACTTACTTATTATTCGTGGGTAAAATTTAAACTTTTGGTGTAAGAAATTCCATTTTTAAAGTTAATGTATATTTATTTATTAAGGAATTTTTTTCTACAGTCTTTAAAGCATAGAAACACGTACCACGT
The DNA here is from genome assembly GCA_026289955.1 of Argiope argentata. Taxonomy (NCBI): domain Eukaryota; kingdom Metazoa; phylum Arthropoda; class Arachnida; order Araneae; family Araneidae; genus Argiope; species Argiope argentata. Next base: position 207,676 of record JAOUZG010010351.1, on the reverse strand, counting down.
CACTCACCTGCAATTCGATCCATCCTAGATTTTGATGGTCTGATAACTTGAGTGGCCACAGGTTAAAGCAAATGGTAAACTATTGTACATTTTAAGTACAATAGACAGTACAAAACCCAACGATAATTTGACATAGCATTTACTATCGAGACTGTCAATGTAAAAATCTTATAATAAGAATTGTGTTATATTTGTAAAGGCATCAGAATGTAATCAGTAATTTAAATGGGTTTTTTTTTTGCTTTCTGATATATGTGTAAGAGTATGTTAAGTTCGGTCTAAAGGTTAATATAAATGCAAAAAAAAAAAGAACTACCAAAGATATTTATTATACTTTCATGTGTAAAATAACACACAAATGAACCATTTAAAAATGCTTCATTAAACTGCATATAATTCTTTCTAAATGCAGGTAAAGAAAACAATTCTGTTTTTGTATCAAAATATACTTCAGTGGAATATAAATGAAGTGGCTTTTTTACATAGTAAAATGTCGGCATAAAGGAGTTTTACCTATCATGATTTCAGCTTCTATTAGATGGTATATATGTAAACAACAGTACTGACTTTACAGAAATAATAAATAAAAAAAAGCAGCCCTTTTCAGCTGGAAAATTTATTTTTCAGCAAAACTAAAACCAAGTAATGTAAAAATGACGTATTTCAAACACGTTGTGCGAATTTAATTTTGGAATTCTATAGTTTGAGGTAGAAAAGATAGGTTTGAGTGCCTTAATAGGTAGAAAAATAATGTAATATCCCAGCATCGGTCAAATAACTTGCAGTTAAATGCCAAATAATATGCTCAATTACTTTTGTCCTGTGACTGTGGCATTATTTAAATTAATTCCATTTAAAACAAAACAGAATTTAGCGAGAAAATAGTGAATAAACTTACTTTTACTGCTGATAAAAATTATATAAAAGAGTTCATATTTTTTAAGCCAATTTCACTAATTAAGTTTCTATTCTGAAGAAATATGAGTTGATTGAAATATTAATAAATTATGAATTAAATCAATGACTTTATTTTTATAATTATGCTTTAAATTTGTTATAATCGAAGGCAAATTATAAAATTCCGTTAATTATCAAAAATATTGAAAATTGCAATTAAAATGGCAATTTCATACCACTTAGTTATCTTGAGTATAATACGAATCTTGAATTTTTTCAAATTCACAACAGGTGGCGCAAGAAGTACGATATAGCTCGTCAACCGAATTAATCGATTGAATGATAAATGCATTCAGAAAATATCAAAACAATATATTGTCCAATTCTAAGGAGAGTAGATAAAATTTCTAGAATAAATGCATTTTTGCCATATTAGGAAGTGAACGTAAAATAGATTCCAAATTTTCTCTTTATAAGCAGAAAAAGTCCCCCCCCCCCCAAAAAAAAAGCTTGCAAAACGCAAGTATTAGTTTATATTAAAAATAATAAATCGATCACTAGTTAAAAATGTAAATAAAAACAAATACATCTAGAAATATATTTTGTATAACAAATACGTTTAGCTAAACATATTGTAACAATTTCAAATGGATATAATTGAAAATATTTTCCAAAATTTAATTTAACATTAACAGAAAGCTTTAAAGGCACACTACTTCATAAGATAAAAAAAAAAGGAATTTCTATATTTAAATTCCACAGTAAATTTGATTGCTGGTCATTTTTTTCCGGATATATCGAGCTAAATGATATTTTTTAATACAAAGAAGAAAAAAACCATAATTTTAATTGAACTAAATTTGTGATGATAAAAATTGAAACTTGGGTCACATGAAGTCTCTATTTAATGGAAAATCAATTTATTATACACTCTGGGTGGCGGCTAAAAGCTTCCACATTCAGATTTAAAAAGTGCATAGTAAATAAAGAAAATAAAATGATAACAGCTAAATGAACTGAATTCTTTTCTATGAAAATTTAGTACTGATATATTTACCACGTAAAAAATGTGTCTTCTCTTGTTATAAATGTAATGAAATTCGACTTTTTGATTGTCCTTCTTTTCAAATAATTTCACGTTTTTGCGACAAAATGCAAAAGAATTAGAGCAACAACTATAAGCTAAAGTTTAAAAAAATAAGTTGTATCAATAATAAAAAAAATATTCGGATGATAGCAGCATCAATAGGAAATATCTTGCCATTAATTTAAAATTTAATCACGAAAATTTACAAAACTATGTTTTATCTTTCTCAAAATATATGAGATATGAGTGAAAAAATAAAAATAAATTTTTATTCAAAGTGCTACTTGTTAACTGAAAATATAAACAAAATAAATAATTCATGTAAATTAAAAAAAGATGAAAGTACTAAAGTGATTTTACATGGTATAAGTTGATGTTTAACATATTGTTAAAGTAAGAGAAGTATCATTAAAAATAATGTTCTTTGTTTAATGTTTCCGTTTTAATTATGAAATTTGCGAAATTATGTTTCCTCTTTTAATATTTAGGTTTCAATGTGTTTAATATTTATGATATAAAATAATTGTTTATGTTCTTTGTTTAGTTTTTGTTTTAATAAGTTTTAATTATGAAAACTAACAAAACTATTTTTTTGTCTTTTCTAAATATATGAAAAGTAAACAAAAAAAATTAACGTATTTCTATTAAAAGAATTATTAATTCAAATTATAAACAAAATAATTCATGTTAAAAAAAGATGAAATTATTAAAGTGGTTTACATGGTACAAGTTAATGTTTAACAGATTGTTAATCTAAGAGAAGTATCATTAAAAATAATTTTTTAATGTTTTAATAAATTATTTAATCCATAATGTTTAAACGTGTATGGTTCAAATCGATGCTTAAGGAAACATAAATTATTTACGTAAGAGGGGCATCGTTATAAATCATTTTATGCTTCACATTTATCTTCATTAATTAAAAAAAATTCAATTTTATTTCTTCTCTAAGTCATTAGTCAACAAACAAAACACTGAGAAATTGCGAAGATAAAGGAACACAATTCTGTAAACACAAATCTAAATTTTTCAAAAAAAAAAAATTACTTTTCAGCCTACTTATTTAAAATAAATGGCACTTAATAATGGTGAAGAAAACCTATAATAATAATAAAGGTAGTAGTATTGTTTCCAGAATGATACAAAAAAAAAAAAACTTGCTCTATGTAGAAAAATTATTTTAGATGCCTTATCAGTAAGATTCCGGCAGAGGCTTGCATCAACTTTGAATAAAGGCTCTCAGTTGAGACATAAAAATGATACAAAAACTGACATTGTACGAGGTGAAGCAGTTTTGAGATTCATTATCAGCAAATAATTTTATTGACCTCTATCCTTCACCAGATAACCAATGAAATGACGCACCCAGCAGTTAATCGACCAGCATGCAAGTCAAATTACATATACAGACTGATAATAATGCTAATATTTTTTTATGGTTAAGAGATATGTTAAAGAGGTGTTTAATTCTAAATACGTTAGACCGGGAAATTTTTAATGCATATAAAACAACCAAGGGTTATTAATCATATTATTACTGATACAATAAACATAATTTAAATACGGTATCGATATTTTCAGGTTAAAAAAGTATATTTTTATAGTTGAATCGATGGATATTTTTGATTTCCCCATTTAAATTACATTCTGAACATAAGTTATGTAACCAGCGTTTCTTTTGTATCAAACTTAAATATTAATTAAAAATTAACTATCGGAAACAGTCAAAATGACGAATTGAGCCAGCAACTTTGCTGAATAAATAAAATAATAATATTAAAAAAATCGAGAGTATCATCAACTTAACTAGCGCATGCTATATTTTGATTTGTTTTTTTCGCCGAAAATCAAAATCTTTGTCACCTAATTAGGATGATTATGTCATTATCAAAATGAAGAAAGAAATACCAATCTCACGGTAAACGAACTCATTAATTTAAAGAGAAGCAATTACTTTCAATAATTTGCCAGCTAAACACAAATATTTACATAAGATTAATAGCATAATTATTCTAGTTGGCAAATAATTTTATGGAATGCAAACTGTACATACTGCATTTTTATGACAGGTTTTAATAATAATTGATGAATTTTTGAGTGAACTTTAACTTAAAATCAAACAAGTTCTAATTTTCTAACAGTTTTATTCTATAAATTCAAAAAAAAAAATGCACCAAATCATGAAAAAATTCTTTGCATAACAAAAATTTTTAAAGTCAACTATATGGATGCTTATTTTGTGTATTTCAAAAAAGTAATACGTGTAACAGCAGTTAATCAAAATATGTTTAGCGGAAAACGCATATGCGTAAAGTATTAGTCTTTAATTTTAGAAATTTACAATTATTACAAAAAATAAAAAAACACCCCTGCAATTCAAGAAACAAGGTGAAATTAAAATGTATAATTTGGTTCATTAAAGCAAGGATTAATGTAATAGAATTTTAAGCAACTTAAAATAGGTTTAGTTTTATCAAAAGAATTATCATTGTATTTAATATTTTTGAAGGGAAGGAGAGACATAAGAAAATAATTATTTAAAATATTTTAATTTGGGAAAGCTTTTCTGCCCTTTTCTTTCTTCAGTGTTGCGATAAAAATTTACAGATTAAATTCTAAAATAATAATTCAAAATAATTAAATTAACTTCTACTATTTTCATGGATACGAAATAATTTGTCGAACGTTAATCAAGTATATAGAGGGATTTTTTATTTCATTAATAATTTGCCTATTGTTCATCCCATACATAGAGGGATTTTAAAAAAAATGTGTAGATTCATCATGTTCATAGAGGGATTTTTTTTAAAAATAATTTGTCTAATTTCATCATGTAGTAGAAGAATTAAAAAAAAAACTAATTAAGTGCTGCCATTACTTTTCACCAAATATACATATCTTAAAAAATTGTCTATTAAAATCAATTTTCTTTCAACTGATAAATTATAAACTGTTAAAGTATTTTATAAAATAAAATGGCAGTTTTATAATTTATATATTTTCAAGATGCTATGTCATAAATAGTTATAATCATCAACTATTGCATTGGAGATGGCGGGGTTGGGAGGAGAGGTGAGGGGTGAAAGGGGAAAAAATCTATTTTTGGTTAAAATTTCTTACAACATTACTTTTCATGAGCAGGAAAATACTTTAATTCTTAATTTGCATACTTACTTTTCAATCTCTTATAGAGGCATACTTGCGCATATCATGGAGTTAGATGATGTTAGAAGCAGGCAACTACAAACAAATATTTCGGGGGAAAAGAATAAAAACACAATGAAAGTCTTTTTCATAATGCATTCATCCTGTAAGAACAGGGACGATAACATGAGTAGCGCCAAGGAGTCATTTACAACAGTTAAGCAATCGTAATAATCAACGAACCTTGCTCAAGAGCATCTTTTTAGAGCGTCTTAATTTTGTAATTGTTTAGTTGTAGAATACTCCTTACAATATCTAAAGCAAGCTCTTGTGTATGCCGGCATAAATTTGGTGTGCTGTATCTATTCATACTAGATATCCATTCTATGACACAATATCAATATAAGATATAAAGAAAAAAAATGACTTAAAGATCACATTCCTATTATACAGACGTGTTTGAAAAGTAAGTAGAAATTAGGATAAATAAGGCAAATTATTTTCACAGTATCTGTATTTGATCCAAACTATCGACAATATTTTATTGCCATAGAAATTTTTTTTCGCGAGGCAAGAAATTTTTTTTTCTCGGGCAATCCAATTTATTCCTTCCAACTATTTTTAAAATTGATAAACAATATTTGAAATCTAACAATTTCAATTCCATAATCCTTTCTAAAGATGTGATTTTCTTTTTGTTCTCAAATTTATTCAATAATGATGCCACATTTTTGCTTTTACAAGAAGTTCGTTATCATATTTTTTAAAAAAATCCAATTTTTATTTTTGTGCCTTGTTATACATTCCCTTTTTTGATGAACTATCAAGAAAAGAAAATGAAATTACATAACCGTTACATGTAATATACTAAAGTAATATATATATATATATTGGCAAATCCCAAAATTTTTCTAAAGATTTATAAAAAAAAGTAAATAAATAAAGATTAAAATGATATTTGCTATGCATATTTCAATGTATCATGTCAGAACATAAATTCTTTAACGGCCAAGCACCACGTGCTTTTACGAGTTAAATTATATTTTTATTCATTTTAATTGTTTCATTGAATTAGTCACTTTAGTATTGCAAATGATCAAAAAAACTTCGTCTCGCATTTATTGTTTTAAAAAATATCACATTTCCTATTTATTTCATCTCATGTAATCACGAGCTCAAAATGACATTTTCCAGGTTTTAATTGCTGTAGTCATTAACTCATTTTTTAAAATCAGAACTTTTGAAAATGCGATGGCAACGCGTTATTAAAAGATGATTTTTTGATACGCTCGTGCAGATACTAAAATTTCAATTTTTCGCCTACGGATTTTTGTCTACCTCATTCCCAAAATAATATGTTCTAGCATGATTTAAAAAAAACCCTTCAAAATCAACAATATGAGTGTCGTTAGATATATTCAGAATGACTCAAGCAGTAACAAACCAAACCAGTTTAGACATATTATGAATTGCAAAGTGATGCAAAGGATATTTCTGAGGTATATTAAATTTTAAACGTCAATATCTAAAAATTAGGAGCATGAACATTTATGAATTCTGCCATTGATTTGTTTTTAGAGGATTTTGAACTCATGAAATAACATTTTAAATTTTTTTAAAGAAATGTTAATAACAAAATAATTTAACTTCAATAGTTTTTTCTAAAAAAATACTTCTATAGGTGTATTAAAACGTAGATTTTTTCAAAAGAATTAGTTTCTTCTTTTCTGTTTGTAATTTATAATTCACTATTATATTAAGAAATTAAAATTGAATTAAAATAATAGATTATTTTCTCAAAGTATTAGAAAATATTATTATAATCAAGAATACATTAGTGCATACAGTTTAATAAATGTAGCTTATAAAGAAGCGAGTTAAAAACCCATTACTAAATTTTATCTTTATTAAAATGAAATTTATCAAGTTTAATAGAAATGTGTGATAATAAAACAAGTTTTTGTTAGTTAAAATTCCAAACAGTGCAATAGCAGTGTTAAGTAAATGCATATTATAATTTTCAAAATATAAGTAGCATTTAACATCATCAAAACAAAAAAAACAGCGGTCGTTATAGGAATACAACAAATATCACTACACTTTCTGCCCGTTCATACATTTACAGATTGTAAACTTTGAAAAATGTCCAAAATCTGTGTATAAGAAAAGAATTCACATTCAATCTTTTTTAAATTTATCTCTTTTTCATAAGCATGATACAATATTACTTCGCAAAAAATATTCATGTGAAGCAAATTTCTTCTTATATATTTTCTCACCCACTCTTGGCCAAGAAAATCCATCTATCATAAATTCAATGACATCTGTAATATGAACGAAATATTTATGACTAGTACAGATGTTACTGCTTCAAACTGGTAGGCTATTACTAGAAAAAAAATATAAACAAGATCACAATTTCACTGCCAAAAAAATCAGTGACAAATTGCAAATACATTTATAAAAACACAAACACACATTAGACTCGTCAGCTTATTTAAGATTAATTATATTAATAAATCATAACTTATCACAGGTCTAAATTATGAAAAAAATATATTAAATAAGAAAATGAATGAAATAAAATAAATATTTTATTATTTTAATGTTAATCAAAACTGAATTTTTTTTGGAATAAAGGAATGGTAATCTGAGGAGTTAAAGATGGGATAGTGAGACAGAGACCTCTATATGTCTAATTTTAGTAATAAAATTTAATGATACATCCCAAAAACAACAACAAAAACAACCCTGTTATAACTTTAAAAAATATATATCTTATCTTATTCATATATTTTAAGCTCAACATGTTCCTACTTTTTTTTTATGAAAAAGAGTTAAATTTTGATTCCTTTTTGTTACAACAAGAAATGGTATTAAAATAAGCCTAGCATAATTACTTCAAATCATTTATAAACAATACACTATACAACTATATTTTACATAGTTAGAGTAATTTTGATAACATGATTCTATTTTGAAGAATATAACTCGGTTTGATAATTTTTAAGGTAATTTTGCGAATTGTATGCATTTAATATGAAAACTATTTCCATATACGATGAGTTTCAGCATTTAAACATATACACTAAATTATTTTAAAAATTTAAATCCGATTCTGGTCAGATGTAACCAGATTAAACTTCATAAAAATAAATCCCCAACAAATGATTTAGCATAAAATAAGTGATGATAAAAATATTAAAAGCAAATTGAAAACATACGTCGAATTTAATAATAAAAAGGAAACAAATAAGTAGTGAAAATATTTATTAAGTAGAATTGTTCAAAAAATTATTATTAGAAATTGTATATCTTTAAAAGTACAAAGTAAATAGAAAATGTAACTTTTATAGTAGTTGATAACCATTTAAAGAAAAGACCAAAAAAAAAAAAAACTTTTCCACAAAATAAATATTAATTGCCAGTAGAAAATTACAGTACATTTAATTCTCATTTCCAAGGGTTTATTTATTTTTTTATATTTATTATAAAAAATGGTTAAATGAATATAAATTCTGCAAACAAATTAATAATTCACCAAAAGAAAACAAATCGAATCAAAAAATCAATATTAAATATCATTAAAAGTATTTTTTTATGTGTAGCAAAAAGAAAAAAAATCAAGGACAAAGACATTTTATGACTAACAATTAAAAGCCTTAAGTAAAAAAAATATTAAACAAAAAATGAATATCTTAAATCGCTCCATATGGCTGGGCATTAAATGGGCATAGACAAAATGCTGTCATAAAAATGTATCTATGTATGTTACTGGCAATGTGTGAAAATTATTTTCTGTAGAATTATTAAGAAAACCTGTAAAAGGGGGGGGGGCTGGAAATTTCATATTTTGCCAAAGTATTCGATAAAATGGCCAATTCATATATTCTCGCTAATACACATAATAATTCTTTTTTTGAAATGGTGGATGGATGTTTAAATAAAATTAAAATGGATATTTCATACTTACATAGACATGGAGCAAAATGCCGAAATGTCAAAAACTATTAAATATTAACACAGCTATTTAAAAAAAAATCAATTTCAGAAATACCCATTTCAATTAATTTTCGATAAAACAAAGAAATGGTTATCTTTATCCAATCAAGGTCTATTAGAAAAATTTACTTACATGGACTGAATCATTCATAAAATATCAGCGCCGTCAATGGGACTTAACTCCCACCCACGGAAATAGGGCTCTGCAGAGTAGGGGTGTGGCATGGAAAAACAAACAAACAAACATACCTCTCCTCCAGGTCCAGGAATTTTTTCTAACATCACTTAAAAAATATTTCAAACATTCCTTCATAATAACAAAACAACTTTATAGCAACAAACTTTTAAATAATTTCTAATTCCTAATCGGCTGTCAAAAAAAAAAGTATTGCTTCTTTTTTATGTTTTAAAAATAGTCATCAGCTGTTTCCTGTTTAATATTAATTGAAATACAAAAGTAAATAAAACTACAGTTCACACCGGTTTGAACGCACGTATGGAAATCGATGTTTATTTTATGAGCTGTCAGTTCAGCTGTCACAGAAAATACATTAATATTCAATACAAAGATAAAAAGGCAACATAATTAATAATCAAACTGATATTAATACAGAACATAGCGGATTATATGATGCTGTAATGGCAATGTTCTGACGAAAACAAAATTTTCAAGAATATATTATATATAATTAATACCGGTTATTTTCACTTTTTTTTTTACATATGTTAACCTCTTTTAGCTTTAAAGTTGTCAAACAATGAATTGAATCGAAATTATGAGCATAAAGTGGAATTCTTAACTGATTAATAGAACAAGAATACAATCCATATGTTAAAAGCAAATTTTAACATATGGATAAAATTGCTAATTTAAATTATGTGCTTGTATTCTTGAGCCTTTAAAATATGAATACAATTTTAGTTTACAAATACAAGAATGTTTAAAAAAATACTAGAGGAAAACTTGCTGGCTTGCGTTTATTGTTATTATTATTTTATAAAACAAAGCGTCTTAAGAATAAACATTAAAAATCTATCCAAAGGAGAAACATATATGTCTGACTTAAATTCACTAATATATTTATATTTAAGAAAATTATTTCACCCACTGAAAGGACGCAAAAATATAAAATTCTCAAAATCTATTCCTTTATTAGATTCGATTAATAAACTTTTATTTTCTGAAAATTCGAACATCAAAATTTAAATAGTAAAACTTAGCTCACTGATTAATTTTTATATATTAATCAACTATACTAAAGATTCTCAATAAATAAATTTAGGGTCGAATTCCTAAACACACAAGGTAATATTTTATGTGTGAACTAGATTAACCATCGGATTACCCGATATAAAAATTTAGGAGTTTAATATACTTTATTTCAAAGAAAGAAACAATATCTCGAAATCATATCTAAGTACACTGTAGACTTAAATAATTACTATAACAGTAATCAAAATTTGGAAAATAAATGAAATGGCAAACTAAGATATTAAAATAGTTTAAGATAACATCGAAAAATTATTTAAATTATATTAAAACATTTTCACAAGCAAATGAGGAAAACAAATATTTGAGTAAAAGTCAAATCAACCCCAAGAATCGATAACATAACATAATAATTTTACAGAAATACAAGTTAATTTTTCAGTTTAATATTTACTAAACCGGATATCTAGAAATCCAACAATGTATTTTTTTAAAAATAAGGCAGTAAATTATTTTTTTATAAATAACTGAAAGCAAATAATTTCACTAAAAAGCTAATAAATTATTTTTTTTTTTAATTACAGAAATTTTATTTATCAATGTTGGAAAATCTGAAATCCACTCAGTGATATTTATCCAAATACAACAAAAAAGGAAAGAGATAAACGCACAGATAATTTATTTTCAGAGAAATAATCATTGATAATTTATTTTCAGAATCATAATTTCAAACAAATCGAACAATCGAAAGAAAAAAAAAACTATACTTCAAAATTGAAGCATCAACTTTATCTTTAGAGAAAATATCTTGGATTCACAGATATTTTTAGCAATATATTATTTATTTAAAAACTAAATTACTTTATACAACCCGTACACGCTCCGTTAGCAAGTTTCACTCACTCAATTCTCGAAATACTTCTTCCGAGTTTAGTTCCAATAACAATCCCAAAACTCAAGCCAAAAGATGAAAATTCTTTCCAAATACCGTTCAAAGGAGAAAAATAAGCACACAGTAACAGCACATTCATACCATCAAAAACATTCCTCAAACACGACAAAAAAAATCAATTTTCTATCAAACAATATTGTAAGAATTAAAACTTTTAAAAAATTATGTTTCCCTTAAGAACACAACACCATAAATCAATACATGGCATCCTTCTAAGGACACACCACAGGAAACTTACCAATGCAATAACAGAGAATATTAATCCATAAAAACTTAGAGATTGTGTACATTTCCTATGATCACAGCGGAACACACGCACTTCAGAAGGGCGAAGGCAGCAAACCTCGCCAACAAGACAGATTCGCTAGTCCGGCGTAGTGCCTTCGATCGCTGCAGCACACATACACACGCGTTCCAAATATCCATGTCGAGCTCCGCTACACACTCCTCCCGCTGACACTGTATTTCACAGCAGCACAACGCTCTGTCGAGAAGGGTTGCCAACGCCACTCGATTTCTCGCCAGACAACCATTTCTAGCCAAGATTCAATGCAGTTGACAAGCTTGGATGGCGAGAGAGACGCGAGGTTGGCGGAATCAAAACAAACATCCATTGAAATAATACTCGTACAGAAAACGCTTGACAGCAATATGGTGGTAAGGATTGGCAAAGAAGCAAGCACCCAATACACTTTCGTGCAGTCCTTGATTATAAAGAGTAATTAGGAATATCATAAACAAAATCCCACCATATTGCTGCTCTTTTCAATCCAAATGATAAATTGATCGAGATTGGTTTAAAAAGTGGTATTCTGTATAATGCTATTAAGTACTTTTTGAGAAATGACATGATTAACCATAATAATTAATCTATTCTGATTAAAAATTTCTAGTAATGTATGTACAAAATATGATGATGCATATCCACATCAAAAAAACGCGAAGAACAAAATGCATCAAATTTTATAATTGAAATAATTAAAAAATATATATAATTAAAGGAGGTAAATTACTTCGATCAATAATATTCTCACTAAATAAAATAGGAAACTAAATAATTTAAGGTTTCGTAAGAAATAAATTCTCGCCAAATTGAAAATACTGGTGATGTGGCTCGAATGGCGAAATATCCACAACCGGTACACTAAGGAATCAAAACAGAATTCCATCGAAAATATTCGTACAGAAAAACTTTACTCTAGCACTTGTGAATGTAGTAAAAACTGATAAATAAGCATCCTACACATTTCCGTGTTGACTGAGATTATAAGGAGTGATTACGAATACGGTAATCAAAATACCAACTCATCGCTTCTCTTCTTTCTGTGAGAGATAAAATGATTACTTTTAGTTTACATAGTAATGTTCGTCATGAAATATCCTTTCAAACAGCTTAAAGATTACTTAATTTATTTTGAGTGTGAAAACGAAGCCAATGTTGTCATTTGCCAATTATAATGATCGATTAAAACAATATTATTGTCTTAAAACCGTGAGAAGTATGCATAAAACTAAATGGATGAAATAATAAAAATATGTGCAAATATACGCTAAGCTGTAGTAATTAAAATAATTCTTAATAATTAGATATATTTTTAATAAACTTTATATTTCATCAAAAAGAAATTCTCGGACAATTTTGAAACTGTCTGATAATACAGTCTGTTGTCTAGAAATTGTATGTATCACAGGGATCAAAACAAATATAATTCGGAATAAATCGGCGAGAAAATTATAAACCAGCATAAGTGATTGTAGAAGACTCTTAAAAAAGCATTTTTCTTTTTTTCTTATTGTCTCAGGGAAGAGAGAGAGATTGTTCAAGAATATCATTAACAAAACGTCACCTAGTTGAATCTTTTTATTTTGGTAGACAAAATGATTATACTTGGCTATTAAACTATAACTCAAGAAGCAATGCCGTTTTAAAAACGAATCGGTGTGTTAATGTGTTGTAAGAAATACAACTATTAAGTAAATTTATGAGAAAACAAATTCGATTATGCTCAATTTGCCCATTTACTTAAAATATTAACAAACGATATACAACAAATAACAAAAATAGATATGTACGTAATACTAAAACTTCAATAAAATGAGAGGAGAATTTCAGAAACTCCAGGCTTCATAAAGTAGGAATTCCCATTAAACCTAGATATCGTTGGTGAAGCAAGAATAACGATGAACGTTCAAATCATGTGTCGTTGGGATCACAAACAAACAACAACCTTAAAAGTTTAAAAAAAGAAAGAAAAAAAAGAAAAAAGAAAAGAGTGAATGAAGTAAGAATTGGCAAATAACCATCCTAAACACTTCCGCGATGACTTGGATAAGGACTGATTACGAATAAAATAAACAAAACCCCATTTCTTCCGAGTTAGTCATCAATCTTTTAGTTCTTAGAGAATAAAATGACTATATCTCGTTTATACAGCGTTATCCAAAACATTATAATCCTTTTACAATATCTAAAGATTGATGAGTCAATCCATCGTTGATTCAAGTAAATATTATCACAATTCAGAATAATACCAGTAACGTAAACGAATACAACAACGCTCTCAAACTAGAATATATACACAAAAGGATAGAAGCAGCAATAATCAAAAACAATAGTCAACTAATATAAACTTTATTAGAATCATGACATTACCACTATCCATTTGCCATTAGATGATCTTCACGTAGAGACAACCTGATTACAAAATCAAAATGACACACATGCAGGGGTAATATGAGTAAATGTAATAATCATAGTTGTTCATATAATTGAGCTGAAGAATCATTTTAAAAGGAATACATAAACAGGAATGATTATGTCAGATATCATCAAATTGTCATCTTGCATTTGCTGCCTGTTTGCCACAGTCTGTACCAATTCAGTATTTTAAATAAACAAGTTGTCAATTCGGGGTATCTACACATTTCTTGAGGAAAAAAAAAAACTAAGAGTTAACAATGTCACTATACAAGATAAAACAAATACAAGGTAAAAAATCAGTATTAAACGAAAATTATTACTCGAATTGAACACATTACGAAATATTATTTTTGTCACTTGCACTGGCAGCCTCCATAAAATAAAATGGGGAAAAAATGTAGCGGTAATAACAGATGTTTCAGAAATTTTGATATGTCTTAGGAATCCCTAGGATTAAGTCTGGAATCTAGGATTATAGTCAACTGGCGATGAAACTTGACGAAACGAAAATACACTTTTGTTAAAACCTCATTTAGAAGTGAAGAAAGACGTATGTATCTCTTTACTAGATAAATTCTTGGAACCGATAATCCATGAGATCTTCTTATGTGGCTGTCCTAATCCCGGATTTTAAGCTAGCTTATTTAATCCCTTTTTCCAAATAACAAGCTATCACTTTTCTCCCCAAACCTGCTGCTCCTTCCATAATACGCATTTATCCGCGAATAATCTGTCTGTGAGACATTTTCATTTTGATTTTATCTAGACTAACAGAAACAAAGTTATCGAGAGAAAATTGTTTATTACAAGGAATATTTTTCATATTTAATCAATTAATTTCTTTCTATTTCATAAAATTTTCTGTTTTTAAAACTTTTTACTAAAATATTTTTTATTACATTAAAATGGACACTGGTGCTTATAACTATTATGATAATTAAGTGAATTTAATGAATAAACAATAACCTGACCATTTGTATCTGACAATGTTAATTTTAACCTAACATTTAAAAATTCATAGAATTTATAATATGAGCAGATTTATTTAATCGGAAAATAAACTAATAGCAATTTTTAACCGATCTCCTTGTGGCTTTAGGCTGTTGCCTAGCAGGAAATTTGATACTGCGTTAGTCAAAAAAGAACCTTATTGATGAATCAGAGCTTGGTCAAAAATGTATGTATTTTCAGTATACGGTAAAATAGGATTGATGCTTTTATGTTTAAAGATGCAGGTTAAAATTTTATATTCAAGTCCAAATCCAGCAAATAGGTGAAGTTGAGATGTTCATATTGAACAATAATCAATGCATCTAAAAACTCTATATGGTATGTAATACGTTTAATAACACATTCTAGTCAAAATAAGAAACAGTAAAAGATTTCACAATAAGCTTAATTTTTACTTTCTTGTAAATGAAGTATAAAAAGAGAAGGTATTGTTCTAACTCAAAATTTTGATAAAATTCCAAACTTTAGGAGGGGAGAAGAATTTTTTTAAAAAAATGTATGTGCTGCCCTATGAAAACACACACACACACACACGCACGCACGCACACATGCACTATTTGACTATCTATTGTTCAGTATCCATATGCACATGAATGAGATAACTCTAAAACGTAATGATCAAGATAAATTTCATTTGCTAAGTGGTCTTGTTATCAAAACCACATATAAAATTGCCTCTATAACAAATAGGGCTCATTTGGCTGAAATTAAGGTTCCGAAAGTGCATACTGGGTCTACCTCTCATTATATTATGATGAAGGAAGCGAGTTATATTACCACCAATGGAAAATTATTTTGGAAGGACATGAGCTGGATGTGTATAATCTTTTCTTAGATTTTGTTTCACAAGTTACAAAACACAATACTTCTAACGTAATGATACTATATATAGAAAAAATGAGGGAAAAATAAATAGAGGAACGAACGAATTTATTATATTTATTTATGCTTAGTGAAGTTGAATGAAAAAACAAACAAATAAATAAAAATATATTAAATAATTAAAGTTTATTGTTATATTTATTGATGTTTAATGAAATTTAATGAAAAAAAAGGGAGAAATAAATAAATAGGAATAACAAAATAATTAAGGTTTATCGTTAGGAAGGTTTTCTTTTCTGTTTATTCTTGCTTCATAGTGGATTGAAGTTTGCAGTTCCAAGTTCTTTATGGGTGGCAAACTCTCTTTGTTTCATTCGGGTCTGGTTCTCAGAATTCGAAAGTCGGAGGGTGTGGTAATATCCCTTTGAGTTTCTTTTTCCCAGCCCCAGTCGAAAGTTTAGGGGGGGACGAGAGTAATAAAATCTCAGAAGTCGAGGTGGTCTCGACCTGTGGGAGGATGACATCTTCATCGGGAATATATTAGAAAGCTCAGGAAGATTTACTTTCTTTGGTTGTAAAACGTTATTTTGCACATGTAAAAATTCTGAAATTTACTTGCGGGAGAATTAAGCGGTAAAAAGCCTTTAAAAGCAAGTTTATATCTCAGAGGTTGCTTATATATGATTGAGGAATACTCTCGTGGCATATACTTTGCGACAACATTTCGCAAAATTTTCTACATTGGATATTTTCAGGGAAAAAAAAAAAAAGGTTTCATGAGCACTTTTAAAAGCTTTTTTCATTGCACCAGTAACCAATGCATCACCATTTCACTGGATCACCTTAAATCATTTACTAAAAAAGTCCTACTAGGAAAAGAAAAAGAGACAAATTTTTAATGATTAGGAATGAGAAAGGGCTCTTTAAACAAAGATAACAAATTAATGCTATGAAATGGAAAATGAAATGAAAATGGTGCGCCAACTTAGGCGTATGCCCCATATTATTTTCATCAGAATAGGGAATTTATCACATTTTTTAAGACCATTTCTAAAATATCAAAAATTCAAGCGTTTGTGATGATCACTCAAAATAACTTATTATTGAACAAATAATGCCCATAAAATAAAAACCAAATCTTATCTTCGTTATATAAATGGTTTGATGCATCTTGTTTTCTAATGTCTTGTCTTTCCATTTTGTTATCGAAGAAGTAATGAGGTGACTCGTTTTATAGTATTTCGAATTCAAAAATGATATGTCGAATGCAAGCCACTTATATTATGACTCTCTTTTCATTTTAAAGTGTCATTCTTGAATTTTTTTAAATGCCAGTTGAGGATGAGGGTAAGGAGATGATACCTAAGCTTATTCTTTAGTAATAAACAATTCGTTTCGTTATTTCGTTACTAATTTATTTATTTCGTAATAAAAATTAAAAATGACTTATCCGGTATTATCAAACAATTTTTTCTGATTTAACCAACGACGAAGTAAAATTTAAATAACGAATAAAACAATCAAAAATAACAATTTTAAAATATCAGAAAA
The DNA here is from genome assembly GCA_026289955.1 of Argiope argentata. Classification (NCBI taxonomy): domain Eukaryota; kingdom Metazoa; phylum Arthropoda; class Arachnida; order Araneae; family Araneidae; genus Argiope; species Argiope argentata. Next base: position 190,299 of record JAOUZG010010351.1, on the reverse strand, counting down.
GCGCAGTTGGGGGAAGGAAAATCTGAAGATATATTTTTCAGTTTTAAGACGAACCCTTTTTCAAGTCATGGAAAGTTCACAATTTTAATCGTAAACATCTCCACCAATTTTACAGATAATTCCATGAATTTTTTTCCAAGTTTTTAAAATGGTATAACGTACAATTTTGGTCGACTTCGTTTATTTTTGGTAATTTCCATATTCTGCTTCTGGGGGCGCTGTAACACATCTCAATAAATTCAGCCTAGTCCTTTTACTATATGTTGACATTACTTCACTGGCTAAACGAGAAGCCGCTTTGAATTTAAAGGGTCTAAAAGAACTTTACCGATCCCCTAGTATATGCATCTAAATTTATACATTAAATGGAATTGTATTCACAAATAAAATTAATTTAATGTCTTGTAAATTTATAAAATACACCAAACAATGAAGCATCAATTTCTACAACACTGGGAGGGGCAGCGAGGGAAAGGACAGAAATATTGGTTGAAACCGGCAACTTCCGGATCAAATAAATACAATATAATTACAAAATCGCCTGAACTTCACGGCTGTAATTAACAAACAATGATACGGTACAGTGTCATTTACAGATTAAATAACGAAATGATAATGACCTTATGCATTTAGAATTGGATTTATTGGATCAGTTTCGCATTTCGCTTCAAACAATGTACTGTGTAGTATTTGCGTCATGCCCGCATTTGAGGCGACTGCAGACGGGCATCACACATAATTCCAGGGAAAATGATTATGAAAGGAGAATACTGAATATGGTTGAAAAAGGTTTCATCACAGATGATCGCAAGAAATATTTACAAGTATGCTTAGTTGATAGCAATGAGTTGCGTTATGTCGACGGGAAGCAGTAATTTCATGCATTAGAAATTTTATGGAATGGTACAAAGCTTTTTATCTTTCAACGCATCTGCGGAAGAAATCAATATTTTGCATTTTTTAATTTTCGTTTAATAAATAGACATGAAAGAAAACCATTTAAGATTCATTCAAAATATGTTATTTTAAAGAAACGATAGTGCAAAAATTAATTTTAAATATTACCTTATTAGGAAGAAACCAAGGTTAGATTATCAAATCCATAATTACCTAAAACTCTGCAACGATATAGAACCTCTAAATTTTTTTTTGAATAATTTTTTTTCGAATTTCGAATTTTTTTTTACTAATTTTATAATTCCATTTAATTTACAAGAATGTTGCACTTGCATTGATTGAAATTCAAAATAAGTATCTTTTAAATATTAGAATATTTTTGAAATGTTAATTATTTATCTTCTACAAATATTATGCTATTTAAAATCGTTAAGAAAATACACTATTTTATGATGAAATAATATAAGATTCGATAATTAAATAGCATTTACATTATGTTTAAAATATTTTTTTTGCACCATTTCGCTTAAAATAGTAAAAACTCAAAAAAAAAAAGCGAAAAAATAAATTAATTTTTTCGAAAGGGACCCGTAATTAAATGTTCTGTCAGTTTATTTAAAGAATCTAAATAAACAAAAAACTCATGGTGTAGGAAGTTAGCGTGAAGAAAAGGGAGTTTCCGAAACTTCCATAGCCTAACAGCTAGCTCCAAGATGATTAAGTCATGGCTTGAAGGGAAACATGATTTAAAATTACTGCACAAGTTCAGAAACAATAGATACCAAAAAAAGTGAATTAAAAGTACGAATGACATTTAAATTTTCAAAAATATACTAATTTTTTTCAAGTTTTCATCTAAAATAAATAACGAGTACCAATTTATTACTTTTCATTACAATATAAAATTTGGAACTAAATCTATTTACAAAATGCAGAGAAAAATAATAAAATGACATTAAAAAACAATTGGAAGGCCACCTTTATGATTGGTTTGAAGAGATAAACTTTACTTTCTACATATCCTCAGATATATATTTTATTACGCTTTGCACTAGACGGGTGGAAGTTGGTATGTAATACTCAAAATTTGTAGATTATCCAGTTTTGAACGAAGCAGAATCTGGGGAAGTCTTCCCTTCGTTTGTTTGAATATAATTTAGCTAAATAACTAAAAAAAAGTTGATAGTTAGATGAATAAAACTTAGTAAAGAGATTAAACACTTAAAATGAAAAGAAGTATCAAATTTGGAACAAAATTTGTCAAGGGATTGAACAAATGACAGTCGGTTCCTTTGTAAGCATATAAAAATGGGGTAATTCAAAACCAAGCAACTTAAATAAATTATATTTTTCATAATTTTAGCATTTTAAGCATAGATCTTTATGAATTTTTGAAACACATCTGTTTTGACCATCTGACTGTCTATACTTTGACAAGTATGTAAGCGTGAAAATTAGAGTATGTAACGCTATAACTTAAACATCTATGGAATTCGGTATGTATTCTTCTATTCTACGTAGAATTCTTGGTTTATAGTCCGTACGAAAAAAAAAAAAACGTTTTTTGTACTTGTGTATTTACAGCATTGTAGATTAATTACTCCGAAAAATCGCCTAAGATCGCAGGCTATTTCGTATCTATTGTTCTTCAATGGTATGGAGTTAATAATACAGAAGCCCATTTATACAGAATAAGAATAAAAGTTTTTAAAAAAAAAATCACCCAGTCTGGTACGATAATTTTATAGCTTAAAATTACATTGCTTATTTCCTTAATACAGTTTAAAAAGTAATTTTAAATATTTCTTTAATAATCTGGTGGCAGTCTGCCGAATTTGGGCCGCTAAAGGTTCTGCATATGCTATACCAACAATATAAAGAGACGGCAGTCAGCTGCAAAAAACCTATCGATACTATTTTGTTTCGGAGATGGCGGGTGGTTAGCTATACTCAAAAAGTACAAAGGTGACTACAGTATTGACTAATTGCGTGGCCTGAAAGCATTTATCTTTCAAACTTAAACGGCAGTTTATATGCAATGAAAATGAACCAAACGAAGGTACATACAAATATATCATAATCCTATCTCGTTTCCCATTTTTGTAACTGATATCTTAAAATATTTTTAAAATATATATATTGCAGCGAAACTCTATAGAAAATACTTTAAAAGACCATTGATTATACAATTATATAAAAACAGCAAAAGTTACCCTAAATTTTTTTCAGTAACAGACAAAGAATTATAATGCTTCCTTCTTATATTAATGTTTTCAACTTTTTTTGCACATTTTTTACAATTATGTTTCAATTTACACTTGGAGAAGGGCTATAAATCAATAGTAAAACTATATTTATTGTAACTTCCTATACTAAAAGCCAGAAGAATACTGAAAACTATAAGTGCAGCAAACCTGACATCGCTAGCATAGAATCAATATTATTCCCATGGGGATTTAGCATATAGGTCAGTAACTCTGATATATGCCTGTAACATTTTCTCTGCTATGCTTTATAAGCAAGTATCACTCAAGTTTGATAACACCAAAAGTGGTACATACAAGATATGGATAAGTAATAAATTTCTTACAAAAATATAATACAGACATCATCTACATTCCTTCACATATATAAAAACTGTTTCTAGAAGCAAAGGAACTAGCAAACATTAGTGAATGCCTTCAAGTAATAAAGTGTCGTTATTGAATAACAACAATATTTTCTTCCAACTTTAACAATAAAATAAAGCTTTAATAACTTAAAATTCACCAAATATTACGTTAATTTTTTCATATTATCGGAAAAGTTTGAAATCGGGCATTCTTTTGAATGCACAGGTATTTTATACAATACTAAACGACAAACAAGTATATTTTGCTTTTTGCAAGAAATAAAATTAAGTTACATTATTATTCAGGAAAATAAGATTATTTCCTTTTTGTTGCAACAAATAGGTCTGTATTTTATTTTGTCTTTTTTAATAAGAAAGTCATAAATTTCATTTCGTAAAACTCTGTTTTCTTTCATTCATTTTAAATAAAGACCCAGACTCTCCCTCCCCCTTTATTCTGCCCTCAGCACTACGTCAATTATATAATTGTTTTAAAAGTAAGGAAATTAGGTTAACCGCAAAATCATACTCCACTACAAAATTTGATTGAATCTGTCCTCAAGAAATGGAAAAATGTTCTAATTTTTCCTTCTCTGAAATTTTAAGATTCATCATTACTAAAACTTCTCATTATCATTTTTAAATGTGATAATTAATTATTTTGAAAAAATTATGAAGTGAAACCTTTTTCTAGCTAGTACATAAATAATTTGTATTAATAAATATAAAAACATTACGTGATTAAAACTAAGATAATATTTTTTTTTTAAAAAAAGTTCTCTGCAATGTTTCATTTTTATTGCATAAAGATAGACAATGCAAATCATAAATCGAAATTTCAAAAGTTTATTCGTCAATTATTCAAAATATTAAAAAAAAATTAGTAGTTAATATGTCAGAGTTTATATAT
>JAOUZG010010351.1:78227-185481 GCA_026289955.1 Argiope argentata | reverse complement strand
TGTATATTGTGTAAAAATAAAAGACGTAATTTTAGACTTGGAAGAAAAAAATATATAATAATTTTTATGCATATTTTTATAAATTTAAATATATGAACATATATATATATATATATATATATATATATATATATTCTGATACATGTCAACGAAAATTCAAGATGCAAAAAATTGTTTAATAACGTTTAAATTCAAATTTAAAATTACGACTTTTATCTTTACACAAATTACAGCTTACACAAAAGCCTTCGAGCACCGCCATGGCCAAAATGTGCTCGAGGAAGAGTAAAGTAAGATCTATACTTAGTGCCTCCGTTTTACGGCTGAACAAAGTTAGCGGCAGTTTTCCAATGACTAGTCATGAAAACCGCGGCAACTTTTGTGCAGCTTGCGCAGTTTCCTTCAGGGAACTACACCATGAGGTTACGCTAATACACGTTATTAGCATCATCAATCAGATGTTTTACTTCGGGATACTTTTTCGTGGTTATGCACAACTACATAAAATACCTATTATAAATCTTAATATATGAAGTGAGTTGCAACAAATTTCGAGAAAACCGTCATTTTTTTTGAGAGTGTGTGTGTGAATTTTTTCGCCTTGGATGAAATCACATCTTAATTATTCTATATATTTTGTCGGCTGACGTTATTACAGTGTCGCGTATTAATGGCGATTCGGTCCAGTTCAAAAGTTTTTAGATTTATTAGAAAGCGTGGTCTAATACGGAATTAAAAAATTGTTTGATTTTATGCTGAAAAAAAAATCTTCCAAAGGAAAAAGGTTAATCCAAAGTAAAATTCACAAGACGAAAGAAAAATGAAATATTACTTAAACGAACAAAACTGCAAAATCAAATCTGATCACTACCTTATATAAATAAAGGGATAGTTATATGCGTGACATAAGGCTACATTTTGTAATGTGTTCTACAATATGTAATCAATCTTAACAAAACTTGTATATTTTTCAATCTTTTTCTACATATTATTCTATATATGAGTGCCATCCAATTAATCACCCATATAATTCTGATTTTTTTTTTTTTTTTGATAAAAGCAATTGTTTCCAATTTCTTTCGCTATTTCCAGAAAAAAATACTGGAGGGTCGGTTAAGTGATCCGATTCAAAAACATCAATTTAACTGTAAAGGTAAAGGAATGGAATGAAAATTTACTTACTGCTTAGTTCTTGTTTAAGAATTGCTAGCTTTCCTATATATTGTAGACACTTTTTTATTGCTCAGAGAAGTTTTGACAGCAATCTTTTTCTTTTTATTTATTTATGTAAAGAACAGTTTTGTTAAAGATCTTTTCAGATGTCTTTAGTGATGTCGTTGAAGTAGTTCAAACCATTCAATTAATTAGGTCATTTCTTATAACCTAAAAAATTAATAATTAAAGTGAGAACATTGAAACTCTTAAAAAGGTGATTTAATAGGGTACTATCATAAAATTAAAATGTTATCTTCCTGCTTTAAAGACACTATTTCTTCATTTAAAATGAATGGCATTAATGGAATCATTTGTGCAATCATTCCGAATATAATTTCCGATAATTAGACTAGGGCCCCGAAAGCCCTTTTTTAAATATAAAATTCGCAATCCATTTTAGAATGGTAAACATTCTAGATGAAAACTTTTTTTTTCGCCTCTCTAATAAATAATAATAATAATAAAGAATTTTTTATTAAAGAATAAAAATTAGTCAAATTTAAAATGATTATTCAGTAAATTTAAATGAAATATTCTAAGTAATATTTTAAAACAGTTTTACAGAACTGATATGATAAGATACCACAAAACTTTTTGCGACTCCGGCCGTATTCTAAGCGGGATCCAATGGTGCCGCAATCCATAATTTATGCCAGAAGCACTGCTTCAAACCTTGAAATGGATTCGTTAGATCACTAATGTTTCGTCATGACTAATATGTATTTTTGCATACCAGAGACAAATTTGTTGATCCAGGATGAACACTCAAAGCATAAAATTATCAAAATGTGACCACTATGACGTCAAAAATGGCTGCAATCCGGAAGACGGCACACAGTGAAGGGCATAATTACAATATTAACTTTACATAAGCAAGAAAATAACAGAAGGCTGGATAACACAAAAAGTTCTTTTATACAACTATATTAACCATTCCCATACCTTCAACTCAGATTGTTTCTCCTCAGTTCGGGATTCATATAAGATGAAAAAATACGTGCAGTGGTAAATGGAAGCGAGCGTAATGTATAACGCATATTTTTCATGTTTCCTGGCAAAATTGTCGTTTACTGCCTGTGAAAATATAAAATATATACAACAAAATATTACCCTCCCAAAGCTCTAACAGACTGGCATCCGGGATATTTATGCCATTTCTGCCCATCCTTATTTTATTATTCTTTAACCCTCTCACTGCCAAGTACGAGAACTCCCCATCTAAGAGCGAAGGGCAAAACGCTCTAAATTTAACTGATAGGGAATAGATTTTCTATTAGGTTAATTAAAATGATTTTTTTTCTCGAAATATCAATTAAAAGCAAATGGAAAGTAAATATTTTTAAAGATATGTAAAAACTGGAGTAATTTTTCTTTACAGTTTATGATAGAGAAAAAGAATTTTCGTAGGAAAACTAACATTTTGCATTTAAAAACTGGAGTAATTTTTCTTTACAGCTTATGATACTAGAAAAGAAATGTTGTTGAGAAACTAACATTTTGCATCAATTTTCTGTTAGTTACTACACTCGTGAAGGAAAAAAAATTAACATAAAACTAATAAATGATACAAAATTATACGCAAATCTTTATACAATTACATTTTACAAAAAAAAAAAAGTTCTGAATATAAATATACAATGGCTCCGGTTTAGTATGATTTTCTGAAAAATATAAATCTCAGTGACAATACATATCTGAAAGAAAGTGCCACTAAAGGCAATAAATAAGGCATCGTAACAAGGTACTACCGAAATACTGACTTTTAACTATTCGTAAGATTACTAAAAAATATCACTATTACCATAACTTCACTATAATTGCAGTGATAGATGCAATATTTAAGAGAAGCTATACGGCATTTTATTCAGTAAATGGAATTTTTAAAGTTAGGAAGTGTGTTTAATATTTGTCGCATGAAATCAATCAATTCCTATTTTTAGTACAGTAAACAGTAAGACTTTTTCAATTGGGGGAATCGTTGGCAAATTAGATTAGAAGCTTACTTGTTTTATTTATTAAATATGCAATGAAGATATGTAAGTAAAGGGAACAATATACAAATATATATCATATTTTATAGTATTATTTTATTTATACATAAAAGACTTAAATATAATTACTTCTTTATATTTTCGATACTAATTTAATATTTCGGGTCATTATATAAAATAATTTTCTGTCACAATTTGATTTCCTTAAAATACGTTTTCAATAGTTTTTTAGTATATATAGATTTTAAAGGATATCTTAAAGATAAGATTAATAAATTCTAAAGATGGCAAAAAAATAATTATTAAACTACGACTTCTAAAGCAAAATATTTCTAATACAATAATAGATTATATTTTTCAAATTGTATGCCGTGTTTGATTGGATATTCATAAGCAGAGAATAATCAGAGTCGTGATACTTATTTAAATGAATGGTATCACAAAACTTCTAGAGTTAATAAAACAGCAGATACTGAAACAAAGGCCCATACAGAATAATTAAAATCCATACTCGAAAAAAATAAATCCATACTCGAAATGTACTTTAGTAGATAACATTCTTCTCGTGTTATCTTATACCTACGAGACAAACGAATTACTTTAACGATTCAAACCTCTTCAAATTCACTTTCGAACGAAAAAAAAGTTGCGATCCCATTTTCAGAAGTAAAAATTAACATCGATGCCAAATGTATATATAAGTGGAAAAAATAAACAATCTAAATATTAATTTATAGAAGAAAATGTATTTTATAAAATTAATTCTACAATGAATGAGCTCAAATCAAAACAGATTTCAGAATCATTTGTTGCGTAACAGTTCTTAGAATCTAATAAGATAATGTAATTTCTGAATTTTCACACAGTGGATCATTTCCTGTAAGACCACATACGGTTTGGTGGTCCACAGTTAAAGAATTGCTGTCATAGGAAAAAGGAGCTACTGACAGGGGAAAAAAACCACGTGGAAGCAGATAACAAATAATTGGAAAAACACAGGTAAAAAAAATATCACTAGTTTCGCAGCAAATGAGACAGGATTTTTTATCATTTTTTTTAAAGTTAGACCAAGTCATTACCTCATATAGTCTTTTGAGGCTTGAATGACAGCCATCAGTCAAAATAAGGAGGAAAAGCATTTGAAATGAATACTCATTATCAACAGTTCGTTCACGTTTTAAACATCAGTTGTTAGAAAACCGAAAAAATGATGAAAGATTTTGAGGATGAAGGACTATGTTCTCCAGTCTAGAAAGATAGCAGCATTCATAAATGCAGCCAAATTTCAAGTTGTGCAATAACAGGAAAATACTATAACAATGATTAAAGCGTCGAAACGTCCTTTTCGCAAGTACTTATCCTTTAAATCCAATAATCGGCATATACCCCTTATCTACATAGCACATAAACTCTACCTAAGCTGGATGGCTCAATAGTTTTTAAGGACGAAGAAATCAGTAACTACTGAGTTCTCCAGTTTGGAAACTCAGATGCATCCATAAATGCATTCAAGTTGTATAATGGCAGAATATTGCTACAACACAAATGTAAACGGTTGAAACTCATTCCTTTCAAAAGTACATAACACTAAATAATTATTGAAATAACCGGTAATTTATTACCAGTATACTCGCACTATACAATAATGAACAGAACTGTCATTATAAATGCATGAATGAACAACTTTCGAAAAGACACCTAACATCAAGAAATTTAAATCATATTACAGCCAATGACAGCTAATGTTGATAGTAGGGTACAAGAATGCGGAATAATATTCCTCGGAATTAAATAATCTTGAATACATATTTAAAAAATTGACAAATTTAACCTGCCAGTTATTTAAAATCTAAAAATATATTTCCTGTGTAATAAGATACTAAATAATAATGGACTTAAAAGATAAAAGTTGAGTGAAAAAAAATGGATTGATCGGAAGAAAAGCCCAAAGATGCTTTATAGTAGGATATGCCTCAAAGGAATAGCTTGAAATAAATCTCGCTTTAAAAATATTTTTTTTTAATTCTGTGTATTAAAAATATATATTTGAGAAAAGTTATTTTATACCATGGAGATATTTCTGTAGACCTAATATATGAAAAAAAATCGAATTATGTCATTCAATGGTTATCAGGAAGTAGTTTTTTTTATGTACTCTGAACTACTGTCACTGATAATTAAATTAATGCAGTAAATGATAACAATAAATGAATAAATACTGGGACCAACAGTCATCAAAAGCTTAAGATATAAAAAATTCAGCCCCAGAAGATCACAAAGAAAATAACTAAAATAAAAAACTAGAAGAAATACAAAATTCGAAGAAAGCAGCTTCTCCATGACATCTCATTAATTCTCTATAGATAAGGAACTAAATTTTGCTTTTTCTTATAAAATGGAGAGCCTTGATATTTACAAGAAATAAAAGAAACGCATATGCAACAATAAAATAAAGATATTGAAATTCCAATGAATAGACATTTATTATTCCGTAAAATATCAGCGCGATCCTAATTTAAAGAGTACTTGATTCGTGAGAAAATATAGAATGTAGATTAAATGAAATTCTGTAGAAAGTAAAGCATGAAATTAAAAGAGTACATTAAATTGTATTTATGAAAAGAATGTAATGAAAATATATAAGAAATATCATCAAATTTTATAATTCGTGAAACTATATCGTGATTTAGAATTTTTATTTTTCATTTACTTATTTTTTTTAGAACAAATCCAATACAGAAAATTAAACCGGTTAGGTTCAACTTAAGTTCCAATTTTAGATTCAATATGAAAAAAGAATAAGAATGATGAAAAACGTAGTATAATAAACAGAGTAAAATAGAAAATAGAAAATCAAGGACCAATCGAAAAATCAAAGATGGGTAGTTAATTTAAAATGTTAAAAATAACAGGGGGGAATCAAAAACAAGAAATATAATAGGTCAAATCAGAAACAATAAAACAATAACATGAGATTGATAAATTCCTTTATTGAGAAAACTTCTTCCAACAGAAATTCGGTTAAATCAAACGATTATTATTTTACTAATAATGCAACCTACAAGTACAAGTCACTTAAACTTTACTCCTTTGAGCATTAGGTGCAAGTAACATTCACTTCCATCAAATAGAAGATAATGATTTATCTTTCTGGATACAAAATTTGGTTAAGTTTTTGGTCTTATCATGGGACTGTTTACTTCATGGATGAAAGACACTCTTGAAGCCCATCTGATAGTTTGATTTCCGCAAAAATAGCATCGTGATTTGTTACGAAAATGCTTTGCGCAACTCGAATCCACACTTCAGTTTCTTCCGCTTTGTTTACTCGCCATGGACTCTGTTTAGTACCAATAAGACTATCATTAAATAAATGCCGAGAGATAAATAGGGGGGAAAAAGAACTGCAAAAAAATTTTAAATTATCAATCGCAATAAACATAAAAAGCGTTGAAAAGCAATGAAGTTTTAATACGTAAGTTTGGTTTGAAGCCGTTTATATTGTATTCAATGCATGCATGCGTTTACCGTGCCTAGTTAGTTTTGGAATTTATTGTATATTGTATAAAAAAGACCATGACGTCACAATATAAAGCAATTTAACGCGTAGTTAGATCTTACGTGATATGTATGCGCAGTTACCTTAGACATGTAGCTATGGGATTCGAAATACGAATTTAAAAAGTATTACAGAAGAATGCCTTTAAAAAAGCTATTAATAAGAAGTAGCTACTTTTTAAAGCTACTAATAAAGGAGTCAATCACATACGTGATTCACCTGAGGCGCTCCACCTGAGTTTTGGAGTTTTTTGCGGATTTTGCGGGAGAAAAAAGAGCATCCCGTCACAGCACAACATACGGTGACACGTCGTTAGATCTCGAACAGCATGCGGCTAGGATGAATCCGAGACTTTTTGATTCACTTATGTCATAGTTTTTTTTCCTTATATATATTTCAATACTAGAAATTATGATAAAAATAGTTTAAGTTAACTACTTTTTATCAAATTATTTTCGAAGTACGCTCAACAATTGCTTATGCTAAGCGTGAAGTTATAATATAGATCAACGTTCGGCATGATACACTGCGCGTCTTACAAATACAAACAATTAAATAACAAATGGAAATCTGAGAGGAAGATGCATTAGAAAGGGTTAAAAGATGAGAAGTTGAGTCATTGGGGACCCTTATTTTTAATTTATATGACTATAGCCACGATATCATAAAGCTCAGAAACATTACAGACTTAATCCTTACCATAAGACTCATTCCGAGTGAAAGTATTAAAGCTTTAGAAGAAAAATACAAATGGGTTTATAAATAAAGTCCTGCTCAACGATATCAGGTAAATAAAATTTACGACCAAACGCGAACTCCTAATTTAGCAACTAATCGGTGATTAAGTATCAAAAGGGTGTGATTACAAGGTTGGAGATAAAGAGTGCAATTGGCTCAAATTTTATTCTAGATTGACGATGAATAATAGAATCCAATTAAAGCACATGGTATATTTTATCAGATAGACTCAAACCCTTAAGGGACTGTTAAAAAATTCACGACATTCAAGAGTCACAATTATTGTGTTAACTGCAGATTATACGTAAAGAGAGTACAATACTGAAAGTTTTTACAAAATAAGTCGTAAGATATTTTTCTTGTTGAGGAAAATGAATAATTAATAAAAATTGTGTTCTTATCCATGCATATCACTACTCTTGCAGTGAAACGCCATTCATAGATAACACTTCAAATTTCTGTTTTTAAAAAAGTAAATTCCAAAGACAAAACAGGTACTAAACAGACGATTGAAACAATTTTATAAGGAACTTGACTCTATGTACGAATCCAAATTTGGGAACCTCAAAAATTATTTAAGGAATTAACTTCTAAAGATTAACAAAAATTTATTTCAAGTACTCTTAAGAAATTTTTGTGCTTTTAAGTTAGATCTAGAATTAGAATATAAGAAATAAACAATGTACATCATAGTACAGGTTATATCTTTCATACCAAAGATTGCAGAGTACATTTTCATAAATGCGGATAGTCAATAATATAATTCTTTTAAGGGCCAGTTTAAGGGCCAACAACTAAAGACGTACAAAATCTTAAATGCGTTCATCAATCTCCGCGTTTTTCAGTAGGACCCACATTTAGAATACAGAAGGAAAATGATGCACCAAATCATATAATTGGCCAATCCACCAATGGCCACAGAAAGCAATTTCATAAATGTGGGTGGTCAATAACACAATTCAAGTAAGAGTTAAGATAAGGATTAAAAAGGTCCCTTTTTAAAGACTTACTACACCTCATTTTAAGCACATTGATCCGATTCAGAATTTTAATGTAAGAGGATAACAAAGTATCCCATCACACAGTTTATATCTATATCATCAATGACAGTAAAGTACGTTTTCACAAATGTGGATGGTCTATAACACATCGGTGAAGCTGCATAGCAAAAATTATTTAATGTAAAAGGCATATTAACACTTTTAAATGCGGAACACGTTTCTTAGGAAGGAAAAAAATATCTGTTCTTTCGTCACGTTTCATTCATTCACGATTCAAACTGAATAAGAAATATTACAGTGTCATAACTGATAGTAACGAACTTAATTTGAAGTCAAAAACTTTTTAAATTATGATACACATTATCGTAGTTAACCTACAAGTGAAGCCAGTTAGAAATAAATGATTAATGCATTTGTGGTTAGCGACGGCCATTAGAAAAGGTAAGTTTCATAAATAATAGACCTGCTTAACCTTTTGAAGTCGAATATTCATTTATTATCTTTAATACAGAAGAAACTGAGATTTGAAACAGAAAAAAAAATACATGACTGAAAACTTAATTTCCAGTTAACAAGGAAGTTTAGAGTAAAAAGAAACTTTATATAAGTTTGGAACCAGCCAAATGGTATAAATATGAAATATTTATATATATAAACAAATAGTTATAGCTTAAGTACAAGAAACAAATTTGAACTTTTATTAGTTAAGAGTATTTCAACATGTAAGAAAAGATCGGCAAGTTCGAACTAGATTTCGAAAATAAAATCCTCCCCCCCCCCTTCTTTCTCTTTGAAGAGAGGGGGAGGGAGAGCTATGGTATGTGATTCTATCTCACAAACAGAAAAGGGCAATGTAATTGTTTATATATGTAAGCGCTTTTAAATGCAGAAATTTAACACCTAATCAAATAATGATAAAAGTAAGAATATTCAAGTAATTAAAAGAAAAATATCAGAGTTCTGGTTGGTTTTTAACACATAGTATATTAATTAACATTTATTTTCAATTACTAAATTAAGTATGATTTTTTATTAGTCGTTAATTTATAGGAAATGGAAATTTTTAGTTATATTTCCAGAATTCAAATAAATATAGCAACCCCTTTGGTTTGTTCCAGTGCTTTACATTTTAGGTTTTTTCTCTCCTCTAATTTTATATTTATATTACAAAACACATATCTCTCAATCAGTCGAATTCGTCTCGAGTTTCAAAAGAGTACTGAAATACGAAACCTTTCAAAATGTTACGAAAATGAGCCTTGTTTTTAGGAAGCTCCTAGTTATTATAGTTTCGAGTTATTTCAGTATTCAGAGAAATAATATCTCCTAATTATCCCAATACATCTTCAATCCAAAAATAAACCATCTTTCAAAATGTATCAAGAACTAAGGTTTTCTTAGGAAACTCCAAATTTTTTAGCAAGATATAAATATCTGCTATAATTTCAACAACAAAGAAAGAGCAGATAGTCAGCTTATAATTCAAAGAAGCGAAGAAATTATTCTTCTATTTCTTTACATCTAATACAAAACTCCTGCACAATTTTTCTTCAATGCCTACGCAAAAACTGTAACGGAGAATAAATTTGGTTCATGAAACTGACAGCTTGAGATGCATTGCAAAAACTCCATTGAAATGTATGTATTAATTCGTAATTGTAAAAGGCCTTTAGCTATCAAGAAAAAAAATATAAAAACTGAACTATTTTTTTAAATATTTCCTATAAAAGAGGAAGACTTAATTTAAATATATAAATTAATTGCTTTGATATCACGGGATATCTACAATTGTATAATTAATGATGTTATGCATAAGATCTGAAATTAAACTGATTATTAAACAACTGCAAAAAGAATCAACATTAAAGGGAAAAAAACTTAAATAAATAACCGTATTAAGTTATATAAAATTAAAGATACAGAGTGATATAAAATACAGTATGTAATTATTGGAGGCGAGGCAGCACCAGGACAAGTCAGAATAGTATAAGATAAATTAATATAGATAAGTTATTACAATGTTCCGTTTTAAAAGCCATACACATTCTTAAAGGAATATATCACAGAAAAAGTCATTTTGATGAGTCAAAAAATTAAAAAAAAAATTCCAGTTAGACCACTTTTAAGATAATTTTACGAAATAAGAAAATACAACTAAATAACTGCACTTATATTATTGTCAATTTTGGGAGCCGAAAACAAACATAAGGCTTCACCATTCGAGGCAAGATTTTTACACATTTTTGAATTATATAATGCATATCAATTTTTTGGTCTGATCAAAATTCAGTTTTAGATTAAGAATAATACAATTAAAGAAATATAGTTTATATCAATTAATATTCTCTCTTACAAATTTTAGCAATAAAAATATTTTCTAGAACTGTGCGTCACAACCACATGTGAGGGTCATACGGAGTAATATTGGCGGAGCTACAATTTATTATATATTGTATGTATCGATGATTATAAGCAAAAATAATTCAGAAAATACTTTTAAATTAAAAAAATAAATTTTGGTGAATAAATATTATAGATTTAATTTATTTTGACATATTATTAATTGATGAAGTTTATAAATTTTTTTTACAATTCTTAAAAGGTAACGGAATTTTTTGAAAAAGAGATGTTTTTTTGAGAGGTTATGAAAACTAAATTGAGAGACTTTCAACCCTAAAAAGGGGTCCCGACAAGAAGGCTAAAAGAGTCGTTCTCTAGACCAAGATTTTTAAATTGTGAGTCATAATTACGAAAAAAGTTACATGGATAAAAGTAGAAGTTAGAACTCTCACTGCCTCCTTGTTACGGATTTTTCAATATTTGCACAGAAACCTTGACCTAAAGACTTTATCAAAATTTTCTACATAAATATATTTTTTCTTTTCTTTATTTTTATATAAAGTTCAATTTTTTTAAAAAAAATTGTTTCAACTTGGGGATTATGACAACATTTTCCTGATAGAAACCAAATCGTAACGCTGTAAAAGCTTTAAAAATTTCATTCTAGTGATAACCATCAAATTTCGGGATAAAGTCAAGAAATATTTTTATCTTTAATAGCAAAACAAATGTCTCTTCAAAAAAAGGAAAAAAATAAAAATACTAATAAATATTGGACTGCGCCGTAAATTTACCTTACCAGAAATCTCTACACAAAAATAGGAACAAGTAATTATGGGAATACAAAATCATAATAATAAGAATTACAGTTTATGACGGCAATCATTACGAATTTTAACATTTGCGAACATGCAGATTTTCGCTTCGAAATAAAAACAAAATACAAATACTCATAAGCGAAACTGTAAAAAGCGAGAGATAATGACCTTATTTGAGAGGAACACCAAGTTAAACAAAGCAAAAATGAAAAGAGAATGTTGGAAAATTTTGACGGTTGAAATCATGAATGAAAAGTCTAATTTAAACTAATTGGACAGATGATTTAACAGGCTTGTAGATGAGTATCTGTCCTCACGATATCTGCTCCTGATTTGCCAATTATGAAAAACAGACAAAAACCGTTAGGAATCTTTCTTTCTTTTTCTTTTTTTCTTCTCAACGCTGTCTTTCTCTCACACTATCAGCTGATATTAATGATGAAACCAAATCCATTTTCCTCACATTTTACCGTGACGCGAATCCCTGCCATTATCTCGTTTGATGGTATTTTGTTTCAGTTCGGGTTTAAAGAGTTTCGTCCCCCCCCCCTCTTTTTTTGCACCTTTATTTTATTTTTATTTTTTTCCTTCTTTCTAACACGAGAGAATAACGTATGTTACAAAGTATAAAAGAGATAATTTTTTTTCTTTTGATAAATCGGAAGGATAAGCATTTACTAATAGCTTGCCAAATGTAAATAAACATTTAAAATCCAGTCTCACCTAAAGCGCAAGGTGAAACAGTTTATTTTACTTCGATCGCGCAGCTGATAATTATCGAAGCAGCTGTGCTTAAACTAAGTCTCGAGGTGTTCCTAGATTAGAAGTAGGTCAAGTAAGTGATTAATACACTGTTTTATACAGTTAATTATTTTTATGATAAATTAACGTTTCGTTTAATATATCAAATAACCATAACTGTCTTTTATTCTAATAGCGCATTTTTAATTAACATTTTTAATAGAATTAGTTTATTTGTCAAGAAGCTTAAGCGAATTTTTTTTTTTTTTTTTTTTTTTTGGTGTTAAAGTAATTCACAGATTTGTCTCCTCTTATAAAATTTTCAAACTGAAATGCGGGTAAAAAAGGATGTCAAGAAGAATAATCGTTTGTACTCCTACAGAAGACATATAAATGAAATTTACGGGTTTTACGTCAAAGGTAATGCAATTCATTTTATCAACCATTTCTTAATTATACGGTAGAAGACTTTCGGTTTTCTATGCTATATCTTAGATATTATAACGTACTTAAATTATACCCTAATTATACCTTATAAGACTTGAGAAACGATAACTCCAAGGTCGATGAAATAATTAAAAGAAAAGAAGAGCTCATGTAGTTATTGCCAAAATCTGAGAGGGGAAAAAATATCGTAGATAAAAAAAATGATAATTTTCTTTAATGACTCCTGAGAATGTACTGCAAGGAAAAGAACCGTTTATTCTAAAAAAAAAAAAAAAAAAGTAGCTGATTATTGAAAGTTCAGGGTAAGCATGACAAGAAAGATAAAAAGTTTCAATTATATCTTCTTGTGGTACTTAAAATTTTAACACAACTCATATTTACAGTTAAATTATTAATTTTGTTTCATAACATCATGGGAAATATTTTCTGAATACCAGTAGGTAATCATGCATTTTTAAATGAGCTTATCAACAAAATTATTATTTATATGCTATCAAATTGCCAACCAGTAAACATATTGCCCGAATCTAAACAAGCGGCTATCATGGCGAAACGCGGATATTACTAAATGATTGTCACTGCACTGTCAGGAAATCATGATTAGCCAACAGAATAACTTCACGGATTCTTCATTTGTACAATGTTCCCCGCAATATTAAAACAGATCCTTTTGGTACTATACACGGGAAAATGAAGATACAACCTAAGACGTTAATATCACGTTAAACAAAAATAGTATTAACAGTACATGGAACTACAGCTTCAGTAAATAAAAACAAATTATATTGAAATATCAAGGGACCAAATGAACCTAATTATTGAGTGGTACATATTAAATGTGCTATGTGAAATTAATTTTGGAATTCTGCTTGAATCTGGCATTGGCCACTTCTATTATCTATTGCATGTTATACACTACTCATACACATGCTAGCAATCATGATATCAATGATAGGAATGATTCAACGATTAGTAAATATATAAAAATATTTTGTTGCGAATATACATTTCGTTGTGAATAGAAAAACCTCACTTTCTTAAATGCTTAACAAGCACTGCGAACATTACTTTGAGAACAATGGAATCGAACAATCGTACGCAAATAAAAAGTTACTATAAATAAATTCAAATTAAATATTCGCTACCCTTAGATACAATAAAAATTAATTCAACGCACGACACGGCGTATTTCTACAATTATTCCATTTTTTTATTAGAATCGTTTGGTAATTTAAGTGCATAATAGAAGCGCCGTTTTATTTTAAAGTAAATATCTAATATTTAAAGTTGTATTTTTTTCTAACTTTCTTTCTTTCCTTCTTTCTTCCTTTTAATTTTTTGTAGCACCCATTTAATGAAAAACAGGAAAGAAAAAAAGATAATACATTAACCACGCATTTCTATAAAATGAAATTATTAAATCCTAAATCACGACGCCGCGAAAGTTCATTTTATAAGAAGGGGGAAAAAACACAACAATAACGAAGCAGAAAAGTAACAAAAGACGCTTTTAGAACTGAAAGTGATGAAAATGCATTCAAATGGTCGCTCAGTCGACATAATAAAAGAATTTTCGCGTCGTTTATTTTCTTTATGATAATGTGACACATAATATGTTTTCGCATATGTTTATTTTGTTTGTTTAAACAAACAGTTTAATAAACGTATGATAAATTGCTCTTTATTTCAACACAGACATTTTTACACAAAGTGGACTACTATTTTATCGGTTTCAGAATAAGTATTGCTATGGCGATTTCTTTAACTTGTTATTATTCTCTATCTTTAAAATTTTAGTCTCAAGAAATGAGTATTTCTTCATAAGTATTAAACACATTTTGAAATGAGTCATGGTTTGAAAGAGAAAATTAAAATTATTCAAAGAATTCTGGCTTTCATACCCAAATTTTTATTATCTTCGTGGATTTTAATTTGCAATTTCATAAAATATTCTAAGCTACAAAAGCTTATTCACTATGCTAATCACGACTTACGGAACGTTACGTAAGCCAATAGAATACAATACAAAGAATGATTCTAAATTCCATGGAAATATTTAAATAGCAAATCCCGCGCTAAATTGAACTGTGGCACTAATTTTAACATATTCAAGAATAAAATACACAAGAAAAAAGATTGATTAGTCAACAAATGGCTATATTTTAATATTACATATGTATTTGAGAAATCTGAATGCTATAGCTTATCTATTAAAATAACAAGTTGTAATTTTTTTTAACAAGTTGCTAGCTTTTGAATTTTTAATGAAAATAACGGATTGTAACCATTTATTTTTTATTTAAATTATTCAAAATGGGTTTTGAACTAAAGATTAAACTGCATGCATCTGAAAATCGGACAATTTCCAAAATAAATTTGAACAATATCACAAGATTATTTCTTCTTTTCAAAAGCAATTTTCACAAAATTGGTAGCTATAAAAATAAATTCCAGAAACAAATTTTTAAAAACCTTGATAAATTGTATTAAAATAGAGCGTAGAAAATATTAAAATAAAAGTATACCTTAAAATAATAATTAAAATATAAAATATACATTAAAATAAAACCTGATTAATTTTTATAAAAATGTTACATTTTTTAATATTTGACAGACCGTTTTACATAAAAAGTGAAATTATAAACAAATAATAATTAATAATAAATAATAAATAATTAAATAATAATATATCGATTTTTTTTCATTTTATAAGTAATTATAAATATGAGGTGTTCAAATATTTTCATTCATTTTTTTACTGCAGGTTTTTTTTAAACTTTCTAAACGAATAGGTTATAGCATATGTCAATAAAAAAACGAGTAAAATTTTCTTTTAAATCCCAGGGCGAATATTTTTTTCACGCGTCATAAGATTAAGAGATAAATAGCGGCAAATTTAACTTTATTACTCAATGACAAAATTAACTACAGCCAAATGCATTTATCCAGAAATTTTCAATTAAAAATTCTACATAAATAATTTACATGAAATATCTTTAAAATTAGAATCCAAAATTCATTTCCAAGGAATCCATTTATGTCAGGACTAATAATTTAAGAGTTCCTGCATCTCAATATATTATTTTATCTTTTATCTCAGTTTTTTATAAAGTAATATTGACATTTTTCTTTGATTTGTTTTATAAGTATTGACTCATAACTGAAAATTAACTTTCCTTGCAGGCACTCCAATTTCTTCCGCTGTTAAAATAAAGCAATTTTGTCAAAGATATTTTTCATCAAAGGGACCGTGTCAATTTAGATCTAGATAGACGATGATGATCATTTATTTATTCTTTATGTTTATACTATAAACAGCCCGACTTTATAAAGTCGACAGACTTACCGTGGGAAATAAGCTGAAGCACGTCCGCAGGGTATTAAGTAGAAAATGTGAAGGCAGGTAGCATACAACCCTCGTTTATTCAAGACCACGCACATAGATGGCAAAGGAGTGATATCCACGCATTGATAAGCACACAATGCACATCAATGGAGAAAAAACAAAATTTTCATTCATCATACCTGCCAAATGAAACCAAATAGATGTACTTTAATGCATAGAAGTTGGGATTCCATTTAAAGAGGAAAAAAATTTTAAAAACGGACAGAATAATAGTTATGAGCGATAAGCAGACAATAATGATATTAATTGCAAATTTCAATTGACAATATCGAAAAAATTAGGCTAAATATGATTTGATTAAGAGTTGTGCATTTTATAAATATGAGACAGCTATTCTGGGACCACAGAGTAAAAATTTTATCACTCTCTTTAACAACGAAATAAAAAATTCCAAATAATTCAATTATTATTTTAATATTTTTATTAACATTAAATAAATAAATATTAAATTATTTATTGTATTACTTATATACATATACTATTTAATTATTTATTTATTAATAATTTAATTATTATTTTATTAATAAAATAATGATTCACAATACCGTAATAATAAAAAAATAAATATTAATCAGCTCATTAATAGGTTAGATCATTTATAATGAGTATGGTATAATTAATATTTCCTGAATATTCAACTCTAAATGCTCGAAGAAAAATGAAAAATAAAAAAGTTAATTTAATAAATCCCCAAATGAATGACTTAAAATTCCATTTAAAACATGTTACGCAAGTGAATTTCGCATCCGACAGATAGTCCAATGATTGAGTTGCGTTGCATACATATCCAATGATGAGCAAATTACCCTATATAAAAATGACATAAAAAAGGAAAAGAATAAATAAAGAACAGGAAGAACGAGAGAGAGAGAAAAAAAAAGAAGAGTAGAAAAAAAAAGAGAGAGAAAAAAAAAGGGGATTGGGTGGACTAATTAGAACATCGAGAGAATCGTGCTGCCTGTCAGACGCGTCTTCATCAATTATTATGCGTCTAAATCACGCTTCAACAGTGGTTTCGAAATTTACCTTTGGGATAATTCATATGTAGGAGTTTGAATTATTTGCAAAATATTGATATTGCATTTCTAAACGCTAAAACAACATTTGAAACTGAAAAATCATTTTCAAAAACATGAATACAAAATGGGGAGGTAGCACAATTTAATTTTTTTTAAAACTGAAAGATGTATGTAATAAGTTATACAAAGAAAATAGCTATAGTATAAATTATATGACTATAAAAATCTGTGGGATGAGTTTTTTAAAATTTGAAAAATCCTAAAAAATAAATCTTAAAAAACTACAATTTAATGAAAGATTTTCCAAGAGATAAAGAATAAGATAATATCATTCATAAGAAATTCCAACGATTTATCAAAGAAGACAAAGAAAACCAGCAGAAAATACTTCTGAAAGCAAGTATTGAGTCTAATTTCTGAAATAATGTGTCTTATTTTAAATTTAAATGTTAAAACTAAGAAAAAATTTCGTCCCACGATAAAATATATTTTATTTCGTTATGGCCCCTAGTACATATAGTTATTTCACAAATAAATTAATCTGATTGCAAATTCTATTTTAATCTCGTATTCAATACAAATGAAAAGGAAATATGTATAGAGAGAGGGAGAGAGAGAGAGAACATATATATTATATTTAAAAGAAAAAAGAAAGAAGATAAAGAGACTATTTTTAAATAGATACGAAAAGCAAATTAAAATATATACAACAAACAATGCATAGCAAGACGATTTCAAACATTTTGCAGCATACTGCCATTAAGGAAAACATTAATAGGCACATCGTCAGGAGAAGGCATTAATCTTCCCAAATTATCCCTGTGATTACTTGTTGGAGAAATCAAAAGAGTATCAAAAATTTTGGCATGAAAGAGTCGAGATTTTCAACTCGACTGAAAAGACAGGCCAAAGCACCGTTAATTAAATTCGAGACCCACGTGAGCAGACTTTATTTTGAAGGTAGAGCCGGTTTTCGGCAATATACGCATGAGAACCGCTATGTCCTTGACTGAGCGATAAAAGAGTCTTACAAAGGATGGCTCGAAAATTGCAGGAATCGAGTTAACTCACACGCAATCTACCCCTAGATAGGGCCTCTGCAATCTAACTTGCCTAGAATGTTATTTACAATGAAGGGTTTGATTGCAACGAGATGCATCGGTGAATGAATCTTTTTTTTTTTTTAACAAGAATGTATTCTTGACTTGGGGCGTTTTATTGAGTTGGACAGTTTATACCCGCTGCCCAACGGACCTCAAAATGTGTCATATACTGTAGAGCAGCAAGCCGTTAAGAAGGATGTTTGACTCAATCTGCAATTCTATTAGAAAGCAATAATGTATTGCATTAATCCAACAGTGTACTGTAGTGACTTCAATCAATCATTAGCTTAGTTACAAAGATAAATGTACTATGTCGATATTACATGTTAAATAGGGATCTTTGGAAAAAATATTTATAGATTTTAAATAGAGAAAATATGAAAAAATTAAATAATTTTTTAAACATAGAATTTACGTAAATGCGCTTGTTTACTCAATAACATTTCAAATATACAGTTTTGCTATACAAGTTTGTTTGTTGAGTATATTTACAGGCGAGTTGCTATTCAAAATTAGAATATGTTTGTTTTCTGCCCAAGTTAATGATGCTACAATAAAAAGCATTTTAATCTTTATTTTAATCATAAAAAATAATAAATAGTTCGACAATCTAATCAGTTATCATTGAATTGATACCCGTTGAAATTTAAGGTAGCAACATATAGTTAAAATTTCTCAAGTTACCATATTACATTCAGATTAAGATATAATGCAAAAAAAAAAAAAAACGACAATCAATTGGAAAAGCAATTTTCCATATTTTGAAGTACTTTAAAGCAATTTTCCACATTCGATTCTAATTGCTAGCATTTGGTTTTAAACACGCAGACATTATTATATTTGTCGACAGACTATAAATGCCAGCTGCAGAAAAATAATGTTAAAATATTAATTTCAAACATCAATCTTTTTCAATTCGTGTAATATAGCCGACCTGATTAACAGAAAAATTGAAAAATGAGTAAATAAGCGCATTTCCCCCCCCCCATGACGATGTTTGATAATACAAGGATCCCATACTAGAACATTTAAATAATTAAATTTCTATAAATAAAAGGATTCAAATTAAATTATACTAAACAATTCAATAAAGGGGGGGGAAATATCACAAAACAATCAATACAATCCTTTAGAATCGCCAATATAAATGTTTGCGAATAATCATTGCAAAAGAAATGGGTGAAAAAAAAACAATACAAACAGCTAAAAGTATTAAAAGAAAAAAGATAATTGCACGCAGCGTAGTTAATTAGCATTGTTACTGAATGAATATCCGGGAAAGTAAAAAAGGCGGATATTGACATTTCAGTTTACATTCATTAGTTACATAATATAATTTGAGGAGAAAAGAGAAGATGAACTCACATTCAATTAATAGGTTGTTTTTTTTTTTTTATTTTAAGAAAACAAATGTTTATGAATTAAATTATGAAACGAACACATCAAATTATAAACAACAATAAAAAAATTAAAATCATTAAAGAAGGAATAAGTGATAAATGTTTTAGCTAACGAAACTTTAATTTTAGAAGTTATACAGGATGACAAACAATAAACTGAGTAATAATTTTCAAATCGGTTGTTTATCTCAACATTAATATAAATAAAGGAATCGTTTGCTTTTTCTTAATTTTAAATAATTTTCAGGCGATATTTGCAATATTTAATATACGATTCAACGTTTTCTCATGAATAAACAATTTATTATTTCATAAATAAAAAGGTTTACAGGAAGATATTCTGAGTTAAATGACTCATTTTCGGCATTTTTGACTTACAGTGAATGAAATCGAACAATTCGCAAAGAAAAGTTATACGTTATTTACATTGTTTTAAATTTATGTCCACTGTTGACTCGTTTGTAGCAAGAAGAAGTGAACAGCATAAAGAAAAATTACGGTTTCTTTCTTTTTGTTTGTTTGTTTGTTTTAGGATTATTGGTCCAATCATAATGCAATTTATTTTAAACAATTATGCAATAAAAAAGTAATACTGGGTTTTTTTCTGAGAATAAGACGCCGTCTTTAATTAACCTTATCTCAAAAAATGCTGAAGGGCTTATTTTATTTTTTGATGGCCAAGGACTTCAAGGGAAGATATAAAAATTTTTATTACTGACGGAAAAATGAACCAGCTAGAGATGATAAGCAAATCAGGCGTCAATTCATGTTCGCGGGATATACTTCAAGTCAACCGAAGCGCACTAATTTCATTTTGGAATTCAGTGTGCATTTTTCAGAAGGTAAAATGACGAGACGTAGCAGAACAGTACAATACGATGCGCATTCAGACATCAGCCGAAGTGTAATTACGTTCATCCAGTGTCCATAACATCATGTTAGCTGATGATAACCCTATCTCACATGCATCAAGTGCATGAAACAAAAATAAGATCAGAAGAATCGAATTTAAAAAATCCGTTGAAAAGGAACAAAGAAAAAGAATAAAAAAGAAAAATTAATAATCTGTTTTCAAACTCATTTACGTCAATTTCACTTTCTCTAGGCAAGCGAGCAGTCTTCAAATAACCGCTGTTTTTACTTTTGATTCCTTAAATAAAAACGCAAAACACATTAAGTAAATACGTTTCATACTTTTGGAATCCTTTAAAAAATAATCAAACAGTAATCAACGCTCATTAAATTTTAATTCTTGAAACACTGAAGCTAGTTTTTTTTTTTTAATGGCAAGAAACACAAAAAATAAAAACTTTTCCAATCGCAGGTGTGAACAAGATTAAGAACAGCACTTTTAAAAATAAAAAAAAAGGACGTAGCTCATTAGACACGTTATTTTATTGCTTTAAAAGAGAGATTAATCATCCGCGGTTAGTTTTGAAGTAGCTCATTAGTTAAAGTAAATTTGAACAATTTAATATGGATAATTACAAGTAAAAAAGAGGCATTTGTAAGCAATAAAAAGGACTCTAAGAAAAATGTTTCGAGTGAGAGGACAGTGAAAATTAAGCAAATTATAAACTTAGAGCTTTTTTTATAACTATTTTTATTTATTTATTTTTGTAATATTCCACATGCGAAAATTTTCATATCCAAAGAAACTGCATTTGCTGCTAATTTGTGAAATAAAGTATTTTCATATTAAATTTTGTTCGAAACGGAGACAAAACAATTCTTTCTGCATTCTTTTAATTCCAATACAAAATTACGAGCATTTTATAAGAAAATATAAATTTCCAAGATGCAATTTATATTAAAGTATAAAATATACATTTTATAATGTTAATTTATTAAAGATAATTCTTTGCCCTCTATATATTTTTAATAAAAGGAAGATTGTATTGGTTCAATATTAAGCGCAAATAGGACATTTTGGATGACAGTGTCATATAGACATAGTTATGCAAGAATCAACCCCAAAACAACATTTTCAGATATATCTGATTTCGCCACAGAATGTAGAAAAAAATTCTAATGAAGTATTTTCTTCAAATTAATTACTTCCTTACAAATAATCTACTGTGCGACGAATTGCAGATGATTAAACTTACGATGTCAAATTTCTTGTATTAATGTATAGTTTTTCTTAGTGAATTTGAAATTTGTGATGGGATACTCTGTTTCTAACTGCGCAGTTACATCTAATTAAGGCTTGTTACATGATGCTCTATTGAAAGACTGTTGTATTGACTATTCAATTCAATACAGAGTTCCTTAATCATCTTATTGGGGATTCGTATACCGGCTAATCAATACAACACTAATTTAGCGATGATTCTGTTAATGAACCATACCAAATATTCAATGCAGCGCTAATCCTGCGATGATCCCGTAAGATTTCGTAAACCGTCAATAGTTGCAATTGAAAATATTTGTTAGTTACAATTAAATCAACACTTTTCAGAAAAACTAATGACTAGAAGTACTCATTAAAAAAAAGGGAAAAAGAAAAGTCCTCGATTAAAAAAAATAAAGTAACGTATAGTTTTAAATTCGTACGTACTTCACTTATTGTCGAAATACATATCATTAATAAATTGTCAGTAGTTTAAGTATGCCTCAAATGCTAACAATTATCATTTATATCCATAAGCTAATGTAATTATTTATATTGGATAAAAAATTCTTGGACAAAAAAATTAATAAATAGGTTTTTTTAACTATTATTTGTTTCTTCAGTGTCAGCAAATGCATAACTAAGATAGTTAGAATTCTTATGATTATCCCAATGGTTTTTAAATTTTTCTACACAATTCTGAGTAGAGGTTATTTAATTCTAACCACCATTTACATCGGAAAGCAGAGTTTCTTTCAATATTGCATTTACCTACGGTTAGTGTAAACTTAACCCGCTAAAAGAATCCTAAAATTGAATATTTTTTATAGAATCATATTTTAGTATTTAAAGTATAACTATCCAATATTCAAAGAAGATAAATACAAAGTTTCATTTTGAAAGAAACACGAGCTTTTAGGGGAAAACCCTTCGTTTAAAAAGAAATAATCTTGATAATAAAAACTCATTCAATTTATGCATTAAAGCTAGTTTTGCATGATAATGTTCAAAGTTTTGAAAAGTAAAAATCGACATGTATAAAATGTATATCGCCATGTACTGAAGATTTGCGTAAAATCAATAATAATAAATAATGACACATGATATTCTTAAAAGCTTTGGATGACTTTTATCTACTTAGAAAGACATCAGTTCATACTAAATGTGCCATGATATTGTATAAACAGTAATTTTTGTTTTATCATTTTTAAGACGATAAATGTAAAGTTTTCATATTTTACTATTTTTTATTATTTGTTTTAAGGAAGCATGCTACCATCATCTTTTCTTTAAAATCGCAAATAAATTATAAAAAATAAATTAAAAAATAGATTGTATTAATATGTTTTTAGCATTAATCTCTCCTACGTATGTGGTTCTTGTTCTGCCAATAACAATAAGAAAAAAAAATTCAAGTTGATAGCATAAAGCGAGTTTTAAAATGTGTCATTACGCCATGTTAAATAGTTTTTCATACGATTCTAATTTTTAATAATTATTTATAAATCTGAATAAATTTTGTTTTAAACATCATTAATCGATATTCTACATAATGAGAGTATGCGTTTAAACAGATAATTACTTAATTTTATGGAACTAATTTTTCACTTCGTAAATGTTAAAAAACCCGTATTATGTCCCTCAAGGGAGAAATAGCAGTTCGTAGCTTTCCATGTAGGGCCACTCCATAGAAAGTACTGCTGCACTGAAAATAACAAAATGTAGAATTCCATGACTTTCATCATTTTTTTTAACTTCGTAGAAGAGGACACATAAAAAAAGTTAAAATTTGAAAGCGTTAATAGCAAAGTTAGAAATTAAAAAAATATACAGAATGTCTCAGAAAAGAATAAAATATTTTAACATCCAACTTATTTTTAAGCACATCTTGCTGTAGATGCAAGAACGGTATTGGAATTTAATGTAACACAAATTTTCATTCCAGTTTTCTTATAACAAATAAAGCAAAGCATATTCATTTTCACCATTATAAAAAAATCCATACCGTTTCTCGCTCTCGCTCTCTTTATCATGCATTTTTATAGCATATCTTTTCAATAAAAGTCTTTTTCAAACTTAGCCCCCCCCCCTAAAAAAGAATTTTTGCTCTTTAAATTGATAATTATAGAAGCGCCTAAAGACCATAAAAAGGCTGCGAAATATATTTAAAACAGATATTTCACATTTTGCTAAAATATTTCATTGAAAGACTGAACCCTATGCAGTACTAGTACTTTATCTAAGGAATATCCGACAAAAAAACATACTCCTTTCTGATACGAATTTAAATAATTGGTAAAATACAATTTACCGACGAATATTATGTCAAATAAATAAAAACATTGTGCAAAACTATATACCTGAAAAACTAACAGAAGCAGAAAAAAATTTCGATGAAACAATACCTGATCTAATAATTATCTACAAAAGCCGCAACGCGCCTGATGACGCATTAATAATTGCGAACACAATAGT
Source organism: Argiope argentata (assembly GCA_026289955.1). NCBI lineage: Eukaryota > Metazoa > Arthropoda > Arachnida > Araneae > Araneidae > Argiope > Argiope argentata. The sequence continues at coordinate 161,115 of JAOUZG010010351.1, read as the reverse complement.
AACCGTTTAAAACATTACCTCATAACATCATTTACTAATGAAGAAGAAATTTAGAATTATTGTAAAAAAAATGATTACTCGCATCATCCGAAAATTCTGAGAACATAAAGAAGAAAAGAAACTGTAGAAAATGATTCTGAGAAACAACTTTTCGCACAGTCCGATGAAGACTTAAATTTTCAAAAAGAGATAAAAATAAATAAACGTTACAGTTGTTTTATATTTGCACACATAATTATTTTCAGGTTCTTCACTGTTATTATTTCAGAAATCTGTAGAACTAAAGCAAATTATTTTCAAATGTTTAAAATATTTCGCCGAATCGTCTCATGAGTCAACTCTGATTCAGAGAAATATTATATATATATATATATATATATATATATATATATAGTAGAAAAAGCTTCAAAGAGTTGAAAAAAATCAAGAACTTTAATAATAGCTCAAGTTTTTCTACCGACAAAGAGTATTTATTTTCAATTGTTTTTTACTAGCGTTTACATGAGCTTCAAGTCGCTGGGCTGGCTGAAGTTAGTGGAGCTGAACGGTAAAACATATGGCATTACTTCAAATTTAAAAGTGTTAATGAAGATATTACAGAATTCTGAGAAAAGAAAAACAAACTTTACCCTAATTTTAATGACTAAATTTCAAAAAGTCTGATTTATACAATTTCCTCGTCTTTCTTAAAAAAAAAATTAATACCAAAATTCGCTCAAGCAGAACAGCGTTTGTTTAAAAATAATAATGATGTACAACAAATATCACTCAATTATTACTGCACCTGAATTATATATATAATTTCTAAACTCAAATAAAAATGAAACAGTTGTATTATAAATCTGAAAAATCAAAGGCCGCGCAAAATGTAAATTACAAGGTGCATCTGATGCTAGCGCAAATACACATGAAAGGTGCATGAACTTTAACATTAACACTGAAAACTTTAATCAAGAATTTACCGAAATTTTAATGACAACGTTTCATAGGAGCAGACATGTGTTACTTTCTCACCTTTTCCTATTATCAGAGCTCACTCAAGCAGAAACTTTTTTAATTTCAAATAATGGAGGCAAATAAAAATAATATGACCTTAATGTAAACTTTATCAAAAACACAATGATAGAATTATATTTAAAATACCGAGAGGAAACTTTAAAGCTAGCAGAAAAAAGAAAAAAAAAGGTCATTGTTTTCCCATCTAAACTCCCTTATCAACAAAGCGCTCTTTCCACGTGATAAAAATCACAAAAGCAGAAAAGTTAATTCTAAGAAAAGTGACTGCATGGATTAAAATGTTGTATGTAAATTTTTCCCATGACATTTTATTGTTACAAAACACTGTAAGTTTGCTAAGTTGCTCTCAAAACGCTATATGTTGTCACAAACTGCCGTATGTCATTAATAGTTCGAATGTGCAGTTTCTGACAAAAAGCATTTTTGACACTGACAATATTCTGCAATTCAGAAAGGATAAGTGGATAAGTATAATAAGTAAACTTTTATATATATATATATATATATATATATATATATATATATATGGTGGGAAAATAAAAAGTTCAGAAGGAAGAAAATAAAAAAAAATGGAAAAAAAGCAGATGAAGAAGCACGACGTATTTCGCTGTGAATTTTTTAAAATTTTCATTCACACTGATTCATTTACATCAATCATAACACGGGTGACAACATTATATTTATTTAAAACACAGGAGAATTCTTCAGAAATAATTTTTTGAAAATATTATATCTAGTTTACTTTTTTAAAAAATAATATATTTTACGAATACGTAAAATATGAGTAAATTGGGGATATTTTTATTCAATTAGGGATATTTTTTTTTCAAAAAGTGTCTAGAATAAGGGCTTTTTTAGCCTCTTCAGAACATGTGGGAAATATAGTAAATCGATAAAAAAAATTCATTAAAAAATTAAATGAAGCATCTGAAGTCAGTAAAGCAAATTAATTTCGTTTAATACACACATTAAAAGATAAATGTGTTTAAAAGTTTAAAAATCATATTCTTTATTCTATCTAATGATGAATCTGCTTAAAAATCTCAGAAGAAATCTGCAGCTTTTCACTTATAATCAAACATTTAGATACCAAAGAAGAGATAAATACTAATGAAAGTATAATGTTTATGAGCTCAATATCGACCATTGACTGACAGTTCATTTATAACATCTATTTACAAAGATTGCAATACTACAAATATTTAGAATATTCTGTCACATTTGATAATCAGGATAGAAGAAATTTTCACAGCTTCCGTTTTTATTTTCTTATTTAAGAAGTACAGAGAGTGTATTGTAATCGTCAAAAAATTCAAATATAAGATTCTGTCAAATCTTCGTTTCAAATCTCCCCGACTCCGAAAAACACATTTTGGAATAACGTCTACCAGTGAACAAGGCAACTCAAACACGCTTTCAGAACAAATGTGAATTTGGTATACGGTCCTTATTTGAGTTCAATTTTTAGATAAATCCATCCAGAGAAAGTCTGACTATCCGGCTGCCTGAATACAAATGAAATAAATGATAATTACAAAAAAGATTTAGCTAGCTGGATAAAATTTGGATCACAAGTTCAGTACCTAAAATGTTGATACGTATCAAATATTTTTAAAAAAATCAGTCAAGGGTTTGGCTGTCTGTCGGATTGCACATCAGCATGCATATAAATGTTACCGTTCAATTATGTATTAACTTAAAATAAATAAAATATGGTAGACAGATATAGTGTCTAAAGAGTGAAGTGTTATTAAATTTTGGACCAAATCTCTCAAAGCATTGATCATCGGCCAATCTACAATTTTGCATACATACAAACGCGGTAGCACAAAAGCGCGATGAACTTAAATAAAGGAAAATTGACATGAGACATTGTGATTGCAATTGCCATTCTATGTCAAAGTTTTGTTCTAATCAGTCAAGGGAAAAAAGCCGTTCAAAATACACATTTAATTTTCGGCTACTTGGTGAAGGTTACAGAATCTTTTATCTTTTACTTACGTCCAGTATTATTCTGAACTTCTTTGATTTTGTCATAAAATTATAGTTAAATACCATGTTTATTGATCATAATTATGAAAACATCTCGTGAAAAAAAGTTTGAAGATATGAATGATCAACTGTCAGCATTCTGCCTGAATGATGAAATAAACTCATTTTTAATGTTCAAAAAGCAACCACCCAAAATAAGTGATTTATAATAAATTATTATAAGATTTTTCTTGGGTTTCTTTTTTCCCCGTTTTAGGAAATTCATGTTTTCAATTCTAAAATTTTGCTTTTGACAGCAAAATGAGATATCAAAAATTATAAAATTTAATAAAAACTTGTAATAAAAATCAATAATCATTCAAATAAAAATCACCATAAATCTTAATCGTAGATGGCTGTACTAAATATAATAGGAATATTCATAGCTGAAATTTTCTTTCTTTATTTTATTTTATTAATTTTAAAATGCAAAAATTATCTCCCTTCTACAAAAATTTATTGGTAGCATATTAAGGGTTTGACATTTTTTCCCAAAATCCTTTACTAAGTGGGGTTTAAAATATAAACCATTTAAAAAGTAGAAACAAACTTTCTAAATGTTAGTATTTCAATATTTTTTAGGGTCTATTTAATTTTTATATTTTCAAATTAAATATTGAAATTTAAAAAGATAAAAAAAAATTAAACATATTTTTAAGTTTTATTTTATTAATTTAGAAACGTGCTTAAAGTTGATATTTAAATGAATAAGTTTTGAAATGTAAATATCATATATAATTGTAATAAACGGCCAAATATGGAACTGTTCTTTATTCATAGTTAAATTAAAATATAGTAGAGCATCTACAATAAAATAAAGTAACAAAAAATTGTAACAAGAGCAGTATCGTTTTACTTATTGCGATTTCAAGGTCATTTTTAAAAAAAACTATCAGTATCTATGGAATCATACATTTATAATTTAACACAAACATAACAATAAAAAAAAATTCTGTCGACAAGCTACGCACGTTATACATTTGAAAAGGATGATAATTATATTTAATTTTGATTATATCGAATTAGATTTAGCTTTTTTAAATTAATAATTCAGAATATTCGCAGAAGAATTTAAAAATCCGCATACAATCTAAAAAAAAAACATTCGTAATTTGATTTAGACAATACGATTTTTTAAATTCCACATAAATAGATCAAACATATGCAAGTCGCATATATTATACTACAAGGGGGGAGGGTATTTTAATGGATTTTTTTCTTAAACTTAAAAATTCCATATATGGAAGGGGTCGAAATATGAATTGCAAGAAATTTTACAATCGGATGCAATTCTTCTTTTATTTCAACTCTTATGTTCCCAGAAATTAATGAAAATGAAGGCTTAAAACTTAAATAATTGTTCTATTTTTAATTACCCTCAGGTAAAAAGATTTAGTTTCTGGTATAATGGCACTGTAAATGCCAATTACGGACGATTCTTATGAAAGCGTTAAAAAAATATAGGTGAAAATTAAATTATCTGAAGAAAGAACTCTATAAAAGATAATAAGTAAAAAAGTTTTTAAAAAAATAGAAATTTACAAAAACTTTATTTTTTCCTGGATTGTAGATGGAAGTAAATAAATAAACATAATAGTATTGTGACACTCAAATAGGTTTTAGTTTTATTGCAAAATATCGTGTCTTAAGATGGCATCCAATCTTGCATTTCCTTTTCAGATTAAGTATGAAAACACTCTCGTATATTACTATAGTAGACTTCCACTACACTGGCGAAAAATACTACAACCCTACACAATCTCTCCGAACTATTTTTTTACGATAAAATGCACGCCACCAACAAGAAAACGAAAACAAACAAAAAAAAATGTGGAAAGTCAGAATTTCTGCCGAAATAAATAAAAAATAAGGACTTTCAGAGAAAACAGTTGGAGGGAAGGGAACGCTGCGCATGCGCAGAAGGCCCTGTCGTTAGGATAAATATACTACGGTGGATGAAAAAAAGAATGTATATGTGAAATTCGAGTTCAGCGAATTCAATTAATAGGATCGAGTATTTCTCTTCGGGGATTATTATCGCATCTCTGCAGAGCACTAAAGTGAAGTTGTGCGAACGCGCATGTCGTAATACAAAAGCAATGAATAAAGCAGACTGCGAAAGCGGAGCTCCTCGTTTTAGCAAAACTGAACGCTACAGCTTTTAAGTCGTGGAGCGAGGCACAGGCGCCTGCGTACAGCAACCACTGCCAGCAACTCTCCTCAGGTCACGGTTGGATGATCAGATTAAGTGGGGAGCGGGCACATATTGCGAAAAATTCGAACAAGAATGGATTCAGTACACGTACACTTTCAGAAATCACCATGGATATGCATCAATATTTTAACTCTTTTCTGTTTAAAAAAAAGGGGATTCTTTTATTTGTTAAGTAATCGAAAACATTTTTAAGTGTACTTTTGGCAATGAATAAAGCAATTGTGATTTATAATTGCAAATAAGTTAGGAATTAAGCCCAATTAAACCCTTCTGTCTCCGTTGGTGCTACTCTAAAAGATTATTATCATCCACTTCTAAAATTACATTCAAATCATAACGCAAATAAAGTGCATCATTTGACGAAGAAGCTCCACAAATTATTCAAGTCGTTCATTATATATGAAATTGTCATAAATTTCTGAATAATTTTGTGTCTGTATGTATATCATAATGCATTCGTATAGAGGCAAACTCATAAGATTACCACTATCATCTACTCAACTGTTTTTAAAACCCCTATATGTAAAATACTAACAATTAAATACAATATAGAGTAAATCACAACCTATAATTCTGGATAAAATGGCAGAGACCTTCAGCTCAAAGGGAAGATGGAAGTGAAGTTAAAATGAATTAACGATATTTTTTACAAAATTGTGTCTTATAATAAAGGATATGTATTATTTCTAATTAAATGAATAATTCCGTCATAAAGTAAACAATTAAAAATATACTGTAAAAAGAGTAGTAAAAATACATTATAACACATTAAAAGCGCTTGCTTTTAATAACTCAGAAAAAAACCTGTTATTCTTCATGTTAAGACACTATTAAAAAATCTAATTATAACGTACAATTAAATATTTTATTGTTAATTTCAAAATCGACTTTAAACAAATACGCTATTAATAAGCTTTCAAATGGAAGTATTTGATAGCAACCGGCAGAAAAGAGTCATTACATAAAGTACAAGTCGATTTCATTTTTTAAATGTAGAATATCTCAATACAATTTTTAGTTTTTCATCTCCAAAATACTTTCAGCGGTTGTCGTAACGAAAACATCTAGTATTAATATCCCTATTAAATTCTTCAAATAATCCTTTTTTATCCCTATAACAACTCTAATTATTCCTGATATTACAACAACACTATTAGACAAATCTCATAATAATGTAATTGTTTCAAGAAAACAGATTGTTAACAATATAACAAGGACCGGATTATTAAATAGAAAAGACAGGCTTAAGGTTTCCAAAATTTTATTGTGGCTCTGAGCCCTCAAGATTTTTTTTAAAAATATATTTTCAAAGTTATCCGACTTTTTGCCTTCAATTAATCATAAAGACGATGTAATCGAATTAATTCTAATTTAAACCAAGTATTGATTAAATTTGGAATATTTTTTTAGTAATATTATCTATTAATTACCATTAGCAAATCTTATTTTATTTCATGATTCTAAAAAAAATATATGACAGTTTACGATTTACAAAATACGGATCATTCAGTTAAATATTGATTTATTTAAATAGTGTTAAAAAGTTTTAGTACTTTTTTTAAAGTAATATTTTGTAAAAAATTATTTTTAAATTTTAACTGCACATTTTTTCAAATGCAATACGTTACAATCAACTCTTTTTAAAGTGATCCGCAATTATGTTATTCGTTGCTTCTGTTTGCCAAAATTTGTTCTTTAAAGATATTTATAAAAAGATTAAATTTAAATCAGTATAAGAAATTTGGCTTTGTTAAAGTTGGGGAGGAAAAAAGGGCTTCAAAAAGGTTTAACCTGCTCCTGAGAACCCCAGCCACCAGACGATAATTTTCCATCGGCAATTTCCAAAAGTTGTGGAATGTGAAAATATAAAAAGAAATAACTTGCTTGCGAAAAGTATTATAATTGTGAATGCCATGATAAGTCTAAATTGTGATAGTTGTATAAAATTTTCCAAACAGAATTCTGGGCACTCAATCGATTTTGAGATTAAAAAATCAGCCAATCAAATTGTAGAACAAGTCATCACCCAATTAATATTATTTAAACATACGTCTTCTTAACCTTTAGTGCAAAAAAGATACACAATATTACGGAGAGATCACCAATACAAGATGTATGCTTAAATTTCAGAAAATTTAAGAAATTAAATCCTAATTTAACAGATATACAAAAATAATTTCAAATTTATTAATCTAATACATCCAATCATCTGGAATTAAATGTTTCTGGGATCAAAGCAGAGTTCTTACGCATTCCAGACAAAATTTCTGACGTTCAAAATGTTAACAACATGGAAAACTATGCTAAGAATGGCGAGACAGAGAATGATTCTGAAAATACGTCAAGAAACAAATTTTCCAGGATGTTTGTGATAACTTAATGGCGTCTAGTGTTCTTTTCAAATAAAATGTATTTCCTAGATACCAGATGGACGGCTAATCAACAATTTCAAAACCATTATAATTAATTAATTATGATAATAGATTTTTGCATTAATAGAAGCATAAACCTAGCAAAATGCTTGGAAATTTTTTGAATCCCAATGACACGGATGTACCATTCGACGCTAAATGTTCCATTTGCAGATGGTCCCTCGTAACCACCAACGCGCAGACGCAAAGTAAGGCAATCATGAGCCGCCATGAATAAAAATGCTAGGAAAAAGTCTTCTCCGGTTAATTCCGTTCTGCGATTCCGCGCAAGAAGTAAATTTTCCTCCAGAAGAAAAATGAAAAACTAAAAGAGGAAAATAAAGTACTTAAGCCGGTCCTCTGAGACATTCATTACTTTGTTTAGAAGTGAGACTCGATTAACCGAACTCAAATGCAGTTTTGAAGTGTCAACCGAACCAGTTAAAAAACAAAGAGCAGTCAGCCATCGCTAGACTCGATTTTCAGTTCCTTGTGCATAAAATGCGATTTCTAAATTACAGATAAGGCTAAATTTATGCGTTCGAAGGAATTACCAAAAAAAAATCGTAATATACAATATTCAGAAGAAATAAGATGAACTATCAGACTTTAATGTATCTTAAGTTCTTGAAAATATTTTTAGAAATCCAATAACGATATGGGTTGATAAATAAACAAGTGAAAAATATTTTATTACATCTACAATATATATATATATAACAGATGGCTAAATTTTAATGCTACAATAGTATTAGTAAATCTTAGTAATTTTAGCTTTTGGGTGAAAACTGGAAACAACAAATCTGACCTATTTCTAATTCTTGGGTTGAAGGTAAAATAAAAATAAGAACAGAAAGACGGAGATATTTCTTCTAAGAATATAAAGGAATGTATGACTATTACCAATAGTTTTCTCTAAAATATCCTCGCTTCTGCATTAGAAAGAAATTAAAAATGTGAGCCAAATAAATAAATACTACGAGAATTTTTCTGTGTAAACTATCCAGTTTCAATTGTCATCGCTTTCAACGACTAAATGAAAACACATTTTATAAAATCTATTTTTAACATTTTTTACACAATATCTAATTTATCGAATATCATGAACTGGCTTACCAATATGGGAGACATATGTGTCCTTAAAAAATAAACTGCAACACCTAAAAAAAAGGCAGTGATTTAGTTCACATTACAAATAACATATGAGAACATGTCCTACATCAATTTAATCATCAACAATCAAAGTCGCTAGCACAGATATACCACCACATTACCTAAATATGACCCTAACACATTTCAAAGCAACTGGGCTACTTGAATAGGATTCAGTTTCCCTAGTAACACTAGTACGGAACTATATTTAAAATTTCAGGTATCTCATTTCATGGATTTCTTTCTATAACTTGAGACGCTTTAGAAACACATTATTACATCACCCACCAGAGATTCAGTCGATTGTAATTTGAGTTTCTGCTTAATATACCGAATAAGATTGTAGCTTTTAAAAATATACTTCAACAATTATAATATAGTATCTTACATTAAAAGTATAATTTTTCACGATAGTTCTCTCTTATGGAAATGATAATGGATGCTTTGAAATTGAAAAAAGTGAATGCCCAGTAAGAAATGAGAAACTGTAATTTATGAATTTCAAACAGTTAAGATTTCAAACTACTGGCGATTGCCCAAGAATTCTTGGAATTTTTAAAACTTTATTCTAAATAAAGCAGCATATTCAGGGATAATGTTTACAATTTGCAAGATAGAATAAAATGCAAGCAACAAGTGTATTGCAAAAACACCTACAAGTAAATCGGCCCGTTGCAGTCATTTAACAGCAGATTAAAGTTTAAAATCATAAACGCGTAATTTATCTTAAACTTATAAAAAATATAGCATTATAAGCTTCGTATTTTCTATGTACACTTTCTTATTTTGTAATGAAAATTGATTTAATTATATTTATTTGAAATAAATAGGTTCCTAGCTCAACAGAATATTGTTTACTTGGATCTAGGATATTAACGCTTTAGTGCAAATGTCGCTCATCGAAAACATCAGCATCATAGCATTTTTTAATGATATGAAGGAGTACTGAATAGAAGATTTCAACTAAATAGTACTGCACTGTGAATAAAGTTATATTTTGGTAAGTCAGAAGGTAAAAAAATACAAGACTGTTAAAAATTGGAAAATGAATTTTTTAATTAATTAATTTTCTGTAAGGCGGATTTCACAATTTTTTTTCTTCCAATTTGGGAACAATATAAGCCAAATATCATTTTTCCATAGAAATCGGAAACTTTATGCGAAAAATATAAAAAGGTATCAATAATCATTTTTAATAACTTTAAAATTCCATGTCAAGCAACAAAATTAAAATCAATTAATCTACGCATATAAGGTCCAAAGACTTTATACACATGCATGCATATTTTACCAGAATCAATTTTTAACGGCTAGGGGTATTTTCACGAAAGTTGGTGCACATGCTTTTCATTACCCTACAAAAAACTCCTACAGAGACAAAGCAACCCCAACCGTTATCGGATACATAGGGTTAACGATTTAAATAAATAAGTTATTATAAGACACTCCTCCTATGCAGTGTTGCAATTTCGCCAGCGGCTAAATAATATGATGCCCGTTGAATAGATTTTGGGGCCCCTTCCAGGGTTTCGAGGCACGAGGCCTCACTAGCGGCAATGGGGATAACTACACCCACTTTCCCTTTCTTTGTAGAGGAGGGGAAATAAGATTTTTAAATAAATATAACAAATCGCTGGGATTAAATCATTTTTAAACAAATTTACTGACTGATAACTATTTCTAACTAACCCCCTCTACGGGGGTGAATGAGTTGATATTTCTAAAAAGAAATAAAAAAAGTTCAACTGACATAACATTTGATTTGCATATCTTAACCAAATAGAATAAAAATTTCGTGAAATCGTTCGTCGTTCAATCACTGTTAATGAAGCCCTGAAGAGGATAATTGCCTTTAAAATATGTATGGATGTTTGCTCAAAACAGGTAGAACAATTTTGACAAAACTTAGTAAGCATAAAGTAAACTTAGTAAATCTCACTTTCAACTGGAAATAATGAAATGATAAATGAGCTCTAACTCGCAACCGTCTAGACTGGGTAGAAGTTAATCAATGAAAGATATTTAACAACAGACTTAAGCTGAGAAGCTAATTAACATAGCACTTTTATACTCAGGGTCCTTAGAAAGAAAATTACCTAAATATTGAAGCTAAAAAGTAAGAAGTATATAAAATACAGTAATTAAATGAAATAACTTAAATGAATATAATTAAATGAAATAAAATTATTAAACTAAATATTTTATAATAATTTTAGAAGATTCCAAAAAAGAAAATAATAATAAGGATAATTCATTTGCATATCATTTCGCATATAGCTATTACAAGCATTTGATATAAAAATGATCGTAGAGGCTGGTACTCTGCTAGTTACCATTAAAAACATTTAAAGATTTAACGATAAAACACTAGCAAGGATTTTTATTATTAGAAAGTTGTACTAATGGAGCCGGTGGTGGAGAGAATAAAAAAAGATAAATGTGGACCGAAACAATTCGTCAATGGCAAACTTTAACCTGTAACCTCCCACACCCACCTCACATTTGCTCAGTCGCGATTAAGCACTAAAACTAGGTAACCTTCACTCAGCCCCCTTCTTTCTCGCTGCCCCCCCCTCAGTACTTAACGAGACCTTTTTTTTTTCCTCCTCTCCTCAAAACCCTCTGTTTTTAATTTTTTTTCTCCTTTCTCATCTGAATGACATTAACTGGCGATCCTCCAGCGAGGAATTCTTTTATTTTTTATTCAAGTTTTTAATTTCAAGTTGGGTATTTTCGTGTATCTTCTTTCTTTTCTTTTCTTTTTGTTTTGGGGGGGGAGGAAGAGCGACAAGAATTTTATTCAAGAAAACTTAAATTTAGTACACACGGATCTATTACATTGATGTCAGTATAGCACACTTACTAATTAATGAATTGATTTTTTTTTTAAAAAAAGGAGGAATTTAAAACGATATAATTCGAAAATTGGCGTAGAAAGGGGTGGGAAAAAGAACACCAAGAAAATGGCTTTACAGAGTATATTTTACATTTTCCAGGGCCAAATGAGACGGGGAGGGGCGAAAAATGAGCAGTATACTCTGGGTGCCATTTACCTTCGGCTACGCCACAGGGATATTAAAACAAAGGTGATGAGACAAAAAGTCAAGGAGGATATTAATATATACAAGTCCTTCTCAGGGGAAGACAGAAAATGAAAATTATTATAAATATTAGCACTATTTTACATTTACACAATGTTTCAGAGCCTAAATAAGATGGCGAGGACCATTTAACCTAGCTATGCCACTCAGAACAGAAGCGACTTACACTAGGGGAAGGGAGAATAAAATTCATAATTCAAAATCTTATCTAAATAATTTTGAATCCAGTATTTAGATCTGTATCAAAGTTATAGAAATTGAAAATGAATTTAACACATTTACGTACAATATGATTACACCAGCCAAGCATTTATACTGTCCATAAATACAAATAATGGCTATGCCCGTTAATTAAAAAAACATTACAAAAGTACTTTTTTTTATTTATCACACCTATATTCTTTTAAAAATTACTCTTTAAGATATTCCTTAATAAATATTTTTTAAATAGTCAATTTAAGCCAAAGGATAAAAAAAATAACTTTGCTAGTTCTGTCCATATTTTAAAGTTGTCGTTAGATGTGTTAAGAAAATTAAATGTCTTTTTTTTTTAACGAAAACGCAACTTCAATAGTAAATTTATAAGAAGAGTTTGTAACACTTTCATGTGTCTTTTTAAGGCAATTTTAATACATACTGTTTTTATAACCAAATCTCACGTTTAAAAAAAAAGCAGCAGCACAAAGCGACACTGAGCGATGAAAAAGACTATATGCATAATGTACATAATAATTTATCAGATTTACAAGTATTTTTGCAACAACTGAGAAGCGCATAAGATTATTACTTTTAAAAATTTCAAAAAACAAAAGTTTTGATTTAAATCATATAGTAGAGTAGCAGGAACATACAACCAACAAAAAATATATATAAATAAAAGTCCTAGCTGAAACACATAACGCGGTCATTGCAAAAATAGTTAATGAGACATCCCGCCGAAGAATTCTTTTAGACGTTATCTGGAAATGAGTTATATGACTCGGGACATATAAACGACATTGATGTCACAACAGCCTATTTGTAACTGTTCCTGATAACACGGTACAGTAAAGGATATATTGATTTATTTTAGAGAAAGGACAAATATAATTGTCCCCTGACAGTAGACGCCTAGATCATCAAAAGTTCAATTCAAATCATTGTCTACAATAGGTATCCAATTCTAATCAAAACTGGCAGCATACATAAATTAATTATCCTGATCATTTAATGAAAAGAGCATGATATTTTTTTTCCACTAGCATAGTAATAATATCTTCAGTATGTCGTTTAGAGAAGCCCCAAAACAACAAAAACTGAAATACAACGTACTAACGAATCTTGGTTTAAAATGTGAATATTTTTATAACTTAGTAGAAACATATAATGGTATAGATTTACTTTCCAAAAGAATTTCAAAATCATTTTAGCTCATTACAATACTTAAATTTTCGATAATATTTATCGACTTAAAAATTTTGTTATTTGAACTTTTAAATTAAAAAAACATCTTTTTAACGCAATGGCCCTTCTTGAGTAATCGTGCATGTTAAATATACGAATATAATATATTACAAAGTGTGTGAATATATTATCAAATTTGTGACGATTTATATAGTATGAACAACAATTGTGATCATTTTATAGCAATAAATGAAAACTTCCAGAAGCTAGTCCAATAGCAATAGCTCTTTTTGGATTTGCCTATTTAGGGAAATTAGTAAAGAAATATTTCTGTTTCTTCCGATATTATTCCATTTCTTAACAAAAGTTCTTTTAGTTTTGATTCTCACGCTGCTTCATTCTGGACTGCATTTTAAACATAGTTTCATTAAATTTGGTAATAAGAAAGCCACAAAAAAGAAATATGTGTTTTATGTTCAGAATAAGTGAAGCTATAAAGTTTTTAAAAATAACAACATTAAAAAGAATAGGAGAAAACGAGAACGATGTATGACATACTAAAGCAGTTTCAATACGACATGCGACATACTAAAGCAGTTTCAATACAGGACTAGATTGCAAACCGACTTTAGGTCATATAAAAATGATATCCGTTAAAAATAATATATTAGCAGGCGATAATACATTAAGGAATGCTCATAAAAACTAAAGGAGCTCGGATTCCTTTTAAAAAAACACTGATTTACAAAGACGCACGTGAATTTTCTAACAAAGGTAATATTTCACAACCAGCGCTGTATTGACCATCTTTAAAAACCGGTTTGACAAGCCATAAAACTATGTAATGAAGACACTAGGAGGAGTATCGATTTCTAATCAAAATTCAATAGATATCATTTTCTATTTACAAATGCAGAATTAGCGAATATATGTGTGTGAGCCAGTATTAATAACGAATTAAAAAATGAGATATTCGATCACTGAAGCACGTGAGTATGTGTGCTATCATTAATTTAATTTTTTTCCTTATTTAAGGCAATTAAATAGTTGATATATCATGTAAGCTGACAAACCGTTAATGAAACGTACAGCAGTAAGCCTGGCCTTTCAACACTCAGTTTTCAAAACACGTAAGTCATAAAGAAATATGTGAGGCAGATTATTTTTTAAGTCCATCCATCAGAAGCCCATGTTTGGAAATAGTGACATTTAGCCGGTCATTTTACGCCTTAAAGATTAAATAATCACACATAATGCAATTAAAATACATTATAATATAAATTACAGAGGAAACGACAAGGTGATAATAGTAAAGTATTAGACTGGCAAATCCATATAGAGTTTCCTATCCGAGTTTAGTAAATTGAATATAAATTATATCAAAAATCAGTTATTTTATAGAAAAAGGAAGAAAAATAATCATTAGAATGTTATTAATTTGAAAGACAAATGAAGAACATTGTCAGTAATCTGGTAGACATCAAACAGAGGATTATTGGATTAATGAAAATCTTGAATTTATTATCTTTATTTCAAAAACTGTATTTCATTAGCAAAATCTATGTCTGTCGCATAAAATATACAAAATTATACAGAAAATAATATTACACAATGTAGTTCAAAGGACAAATGTTTACATCTCTCCAAGGTCACTGACACCTACAAGAAACGAACTGCTATCTCTCGCCTTACTGAAACTGCCGGATTATAAAGAGGCGCCAGATCAATGCAATGCCAGATTACCGAACATCTAGTAGATTATAGAAAAGTGTTCAAAATAAGATATAAATACATAATCCTATTTCAAACTTGTTTTGTAGTAACACTCAGATTTATTTATAATTCGTAGGGGAGGAATTTGCACTAAAATAATTACAGTGCAGAATTACTGCATACAAATTCAGGCAAGGAAAAAAGTTGTAATTATTATGAAAAATTATAATTGATCTTAATTTGATAAGATAAAATTTGATTTGATAATATTCTTAAAAGAAGATAAATTTGTTAAATGCTTGAAAAATGAAATGATAATTATTGTTCAGATTATTTGATTTACCGAGATACATAAGAATAATTAAAATTTAAACAATAAGATATCAGCATTTAAGATATATTCATCAAAAAAAGGCAGATGGCTTAATAAAATTAACACAAAGTTAAGGAGCTTATCTAAAAAAATAGTTATAAATTATTTTAAATCAGTTTGGCTTAAAAATACATTCTAGGGCTTTACAGCCCTTTCACTGCACGTTGATGCAGATTTTTATAGCTAAAATCTAAATTAGATATGAAAATTTAAATTAATTAAAAAGAAAGTTTGTAAATTTTTTTAAATATTTTTTTTTATTTTATGTTTATTTCTTGTGCATTTTAGAACTATGATTAAAAAAATTAAAAAAATCAATGAAAAAATTACTTTTTTGATACAAGTGCTTGAAACAGAAAACAATATAAAATAGCTAAGCAATTGTTACGGCAACATGTTTAATCATTTACCTTACATCTAGTCAAATAAATGATAGTAAAAAAAAAAAAACGATTTTAAAAAAAGAGGGATTTTTTTATTTTTATTTTATATAAAATTTGTTCCAATAACCTTGAAAAGAAAACTTTAAATGAAAAATTCTAATTTATTGTATTTGGATTTTCATGAAAGTATAGCAGAGAAGACAGAAAGTGTATCCATATTCAAATGATAAGTATTTTTGATCAATAATTAAAAATTTAGTAAGTGGAAAAAATTTTAAGAAATATTTCTTAATTTATGAGATTTATTTTTATAAAGATAATGCAGAATTTTAGCCTATTCAGAACAGCCTATAGAGCAAATCAATTTTTAACATTATTCAAAATAATTTTCACTCATTTTATCTCTAAAGTTTAAATTCACTGATATCGAAATAAATAATTGCTATTTTAAAATATAAAAAAAGTATATTAAGGTTTAAATAATTTTTGAAAAATCCACGAAAAAAATTTGTTTTAAAAAAAAGTATTAATGAGGGGGGGAAAGGGAAAATTATGGCAAGGTATAGAGTAGCTGATTTATTTTTGTAAAGATAATGCTGAATTTTAGCCTATTCAGAACAGCCTAACAGAGCAAATTAATTTTTAACATTATTCAAAATAATTTTCAATCATTTTATCTCTGTTTAAATTCACTGATATCGAAGTAAATAATTGCTATTTTAAAATTAAAAAAAAAGTATCAATTAAGGTTAAAATAATTTTTGAAAAATCCACGAAAAAAATTGTTTTTTAAAAAAGTATTAATGAGAGGGGAAATGGGGAAATTATGGCAAGGTATAGAGCAGTTGAATGCTACTTTTGAAAACAATGCCTGACGCGCAATTAAGCATAATATTCCATTCTCTGGTATCTTTACTCATATCGACTTTAGTCTGCTGTTGTTTGTGATCGAATTCGTTTATCTTCTTCAAACGCATTGCAATTGAGCGTTTCTTAGTTTTCATTATAATTGCGGCTGATTTCTAGTAGTAAAAATATGTAATTACATCGTAACAATCAATATGGACAAAATAGATATGTACATAAAACGCGAAATAATCATTTAGTGTGGGAAAAAACAATATGATAGTGCACCATTGTCGGAAAAAAATTCATTTTCATTCTTCGTAATCGAATCGAGCTATTCTGTTTATCAGAGCGTTTATTTTCATAAATGATTCAATATGAAATTAGAGAAAACTGAAAAAAAAAGTTTCCCTAAGCTTCCAATTCCTCTTAAGATTTTTAATAATTTTATCAAATTTTTTTAAAGATTAAAATCATTGAAACAAATGATAATACGAAAAGAAAAATGATTTAAAATTCAAAATTTGAAGGAAAAAAAAACACAAAATTTTTTTATCTACGTAAAATTACAGCCAATAATATTTTGTTGAAAAATCAAAACTAATAAAAATTCGGCAATAAATATACTCAAGTGGAATAAATATTGGTTGGGTCAATTCATCCAAGGCTAAATTTTTTAAAAAGAATTTTATTCAAAAAATAAACAAAAACACTAAACCACATAACAGAATAGAAACTCACGTCTAGTCCCCCCCTCTAAGAGAATCTCTATTTTTTTTTTAATCTGGCAACGTGATAGCACCACGCGCAAAGCATCTCCTATCAGCAAGTTGTGGATAATATGGGACCACAAAACACCCGGAACACTCGAACTTTGCTTCTAAGATAATAGGAAAGTTTACGTTGTCATTAAGACACCGTAGACAATCACTGGAAATATAATGAATTAAATCGTTCGGAAATTAACATATGAATCACCCTTTTTAACTATTTAATCTCGAGAAGCGTTCGGCCTCACAATATTTCTTTTTAAGTTCAGACCAATTTATCAGCAGTTGTAATAAAGTTTAACGGGGAATTTTAGCTTTTAACATTAATTTATCTGCTCTAGTACAAATTCCAGAAATTTTTATACTAGAAAAAAAATTTCAACCAATCTAAAAATAATTTGATTGTTTTTGTATTCATATAAATGCAGTAAATTTGTCCAAAAAAGGGAGAAGACATAAAAGCAATTTGATATTTTGTAGTATCTCATCACTTTTCGTAGTTCAGAAATAAATTACCTTCTGAGATGCGTTAACATTATAAAACATCCGTAAGTTACTCAAATAACTTAACAACTGTCACGAAATCACGAAAGCCTCTAAAATATCGACATATATTGTAATATATCAAAGAACCCTAACTGAAATAGTCAAAATAAGGATAACAAGCAATAAAACTTTTCTTATTATTCGTGAAAGGCAGGGGAGGTGGAGGAGAAAAATAAAAGAAAAGAGAGAGAGAGAGGAGAAAAGGCATTTGGCCGGTGATAGAATGAAAATGAGAAGGACGAAAACTGTTTTCAATTCTCCAATTGTTATTATTTTGTATTCACAAGACAGGTGCACCTATCGAGAAGTTTCATCAATCATAAAAAAATAACAAGCAATGCGGCTTAATGTGCGCATAGATAGTAAGTATTTTGTTTGATGACGGAACATTGTGCGCGCATTAAACGTCTAACATATAAACTGAGAAACTTAGTAAGTTTTTACTTATAAAAATAAGAATGCGTGATAATTCTTTTCTGCATGTGTGTGAACAGCGGGATAAATAATATTTAATGCAATTCACGAATAAAGAGAATTAAGACTGCATAAATAAACACGGTAGAATATTATGTTAATGAAGCTTTGCTTTTACATACAAAGCTTTTTATACGAAATGAGATTTATATCTATCATCTCATTTTTTAGAATAATCGTCAGATTCTTTATTTTTAAAAAATATTATTCATTATTATTATTAGCAATAATTCAATTGTCTTTTTTGTAACTTAACCAAGCAAAGTATATATATAGTGAAATAAAGATTTACAATTTTAAGAAGGGGCGAAAAAAGAACTTTACACCAAATTTCTAAATAAATAAATACCACAAAATATTTTTGAATCACATACCAACTTGCAGAATTTTGAGATACAATTTTCAGAATACAGCTTTCATACATAGAGGAAGAAAAAAGATATGGTTTTTTAAATATAGCAAGCAGTTATAAACATTTACAAATGTATGTAAAAGCTTTGTAAATGATGGGAATAATTTTTCATAATTGTAATTGAATAATTAAGTTCTAAGGCCCTAAAAGCTTTTAAGATGAAAACAGCAGTTTTCCATTAACTGTATTCTCATGTCTAAGTAAAAACAAAATGTTTGACAATTCCAAATTTTCCAACCAACCGAAAAGGATCAGACATCAGATGTAAGAAGTCTTCTAAAAAAAGAGACAGAATTAAACATTTTAGTTGACAATATTACTCGCAAAATTGATAAGTCTCTAATGGCATCATTTTAAATATTTAAATGCAAAGTGGTGTAAAAAAAGAAATTTCTACATTTCTCATAGAGAACCCACTTATTTATATGAAAAATATACCAGGTAGATGCTTTTAACTTTCACCCTTAGGCGCAATAATAGCTTCTCTAAAAGATAATAGTAAATTTGAGTGATAAAAAAATCATCCAACTGCGACTATTGCGTTCGCTCTTATCGTTTGAGCGAAGATAAAGCAAGGCATGTTTGCGTTACCCCGAAACATAATGGTATGGAAGGTCCAAAAGTCCAAAGCTTTCAACTTGGCTACAGTAAAAACACGTCAAAGAGATAACTGTAGAAAAGGAGGGAAGAAAATGCAAATGACATCACGAAAGGAAATCGTGTCGGACAGTTCGCAGAGAGGGACATTGCTAAGCATGTGAAAGTACAGCCTTACACCTGGTTATAGTAAACTAAAACAAGATATGCATGAAGGATATATTCAAGCAGAATACATATGCTTAATATTATATATTAGATACAAAAGTATCAATTTGCTTCATAAATTTTTTAAAAGAGTTAAAAAAGTTTAAAAAATTGATAAATTATATTTTATACATGTGTTTTGTAGCCATAGCATTGTATTTGCAGCGCTGTATTTTGTAGACATTCTATTTGTCCAGGAAGGTGAAATTTTACCCCAGAGGCCAAATTGTTTAATTTAATCCAGGACCCTTCAGGAAATGGAACGGACAAGGGGATCAAGAGGAACAGATTGGGGGTTGCCCCAGTTAATTTTGAGGCGTTCTTATATGAGATAGAATGAGCCAACTCAACAAAGGAAATGTATGATATTGAAAATAATTACGATTCTGAATTGCCATTGTTTGCTATGATAGGTAGATCATGAGTATTTTAAAAGATTATTCAATATGTAAGAAAAATAAATCAGAGGAATACTTCAGGCACCAATTTTTGCAATTAAACCTTAATGGTTTTATAATACGAAAATATAATTTTCAAATAAAAACAAACAAAACAGGACGATTCGGATTATTTTATTAATAGTTAGAGTTTTTCCATACAATTTCAAGGTATATTAATGAATGTAAAGTGTTACAAATTTTCAACAAAATACAAATTAAATTTTAAAAAAAGCAAATCACTCACAGGAATATGTGTCAATACATTTCTAATGATTCTATGTATTAAGACAGAATATTCCAATAATATACTTGAAAATTTAAAATTAAGTAAACTCCTTAAAACGGATGCCAATTTCGTTTTAATCAATCAAACAGTAAATATATAAAAACATTTAAAAAGAATATAAATATATATTTTTGAGAGGTAAATAAAAAAAGACATAATCCTTTCCCTATTATTTATTAAAGTTTAAATTAGTCCTTTATAAAAAATCTGTTGAAATAAAATACCGCTTTTTCAACTAGAACTGCTAATTTAAATAAATTACTTTAAAAATATCAAACCCATAACTTATTTTTCAGTATATTAAGAAAATTACGCATCAATGTATTTCAAATAAAAGAAAATTATAATTAAGCAATAAAGTAAACAATTATGTCCAAATACGGTATAATCACTTTCTACATTGGTTACTAATAAAATAAGAAGCACACTATAATAATAACTTTTTTCATAGTGACATAAAATATCAATAAAGTAATCACACTAAAACTGTTCTTCATATCATAATTAAATTTTCATTTACGTGAAATAATAACAGACCTCTCCAGAATTTAAATAACTTTTCTCTGATTAGGTAGTTTTATTTAAGTACTGGCTCGTGAAATGACGCCAGCAAGACCTGCTTTTTAAATGAATGAAAATAAAGCGTCTAGACATACATGTCATACGAATTTGCGCAGAGAATGCTATAAACCCAAAGAAACGATGACGGTAACCGAGTTTACAAACAAGATCGATGGGGAAGGAAATGGATGGGGGGGGAGAAGAGAAAAAGATAAAAACTAAAAAAAAACTAAAAAACTTTCGTAATCTAGTATTAAAAGAGTTTTGCTTACGCGCAGGTGTCTCAACTGCTTCATTAGAAAGTAAAAACAAAAAAAGAAGAAAAAAAAATAGAGCAATTATCTTCCCAAGTACTTTTTTTTACTCTTTTTTTTTTTCACTTGCTAAGTGAGTGCCTAGAGAAAGATTTGATTATAAAAAAAAGGAAAAAAAGAAAGAACTGTTTTAAACAACTGTGGTGATTCCGTTATTTAGACGTTGATTGATAGCAGTGGAAGTAATTTTATTTGTGCGCTTTTTTATCTATTTATTATTTTTTAAAAAATGTTTACGTTGTAGTTAGTTAGAGTAAAAAAATGACACTATGTTATTATTTAATCTTGGAAAATGCCTCAGCCAAGAGGCATCAAAACAATGATTGGAATCTGACAGCGACAGCACTTTTTTTTATTACTATATTTGTACGAAAATATAAATGTCTATAGAATGACAGCTCTTTCCTTCTGTTTGTTTTTCTTAATAGTGCTTAGAATGCTCAAAGTGAAAGCCTAAGCATATGGTCATAATTTTTAAAACGTATAAAAAAGATAATAAGAGTTCGGTGCAACATTAAAAATATATTAGTTGAATTCAATTTTTTTGAAAGTGTTCTTTTTAAAACACGGAAAATTTTATTTTCCATAAGCGAAGAAATATAACTGTATGAATTATTTAATTGATGACTTAACAATCAAATTGTTGTAACAGCGCTTAAAAAATGCACTGAATTATCTTAACTTTAAATAAATTAAGTCTTTCTCATTCATTTCAGTTCTGTGTAAGAATTGCAAGCAATACCTCAACATCTAAAATTTTTCATGATTTCAATTTGAAATGAGTTAGAAAATATGCTGTAAAAATACAATGTGTTAGTTAATTGGGAAAACAAAAAGTTATAATAAGTAATAATTTACCTGCAGCATTCTTAACATGACCAACTAATCTTATTTCCATTGCATAAAGTATTATCCATTACCATAAAAGTAAAATAATGTAGTATTCAACTAAAGTAACAACAATTAAAAAATTGAAATAAAGGGGAATTTACGGGGGGGAGGAACCCTGAACAATTATGAAACTAGACGAGGGTTTCTTTTTATCCGACCTTCAAAAAAAGTATAAGCAAAAAAGAATTTAAATTTGTTTTCAGATCTAAAAAATTATTTATCGTATTTTTTAAATCCTTTTTAACTTGTCTCATTTTTAAAAACAAAGGAAGATTGTGTATCAAAACGTTAGTTTTGTTACACACTTAGTTAAAATAGCAGTATTCAATAAGTTTGACGAACCGAGCAATAATATCCATTTATTCACAACTTTTAATCTACAATTCTCAAACAGTTCACTACATCAAAAAAGATAATATATTTTATATAGGAAATTATCAGTTTCTCCTTAAGCTTATTCAAATGCAATTTTCACAACATTTTTCAACTTCACAAGATTTTTATCAACATTATCTTATTCATATAATTAATTACGTGACAAATATTAATACAATCCTCTCACCATTATTTGTCGATTAAAAGAGTGAATTAAATTTTAACGAAACGTTTCTTAACATGTTTTCGTTTGAAAATAACAGCAGTGTCTATAAAAATCTCATAAGCCACACCCCCTTATCAATCATTTTTATTTATTCAAAATTCTTTAGAATAAAATATCTTAGTATTAACTTAGAAGCAACAATGTAGCATTTTTTTAAAAAGATGATTAATAATCGCAATTAAAAATTAAACGGCTTTTATGATTTGCAGTTATACTATGTGTGGAAAAGAATATATTCATAAGTTTCAACAAATTATTAATGCATGGACTAATTATATGATAATAACGAAGGAATATTCACGGAAATGAACAGTAACCTGGTTTGTCATGCTGTAGTAGCCTCCAGCCATTCTTATTGAGTCGGCTCTTCAGTGTTAATTAAGTTCACAGAATTCATTTTACAAGCATTTTCAGAAAGAATCATTGTAGCGATGTAGCTGATTCATGCTTTTGAGAGACTCACAAATTTAAATACCTATAATTGATAGTGAATGAACTTTTTAATTTTTATACTTTTCACAAAAGTTATAATAAAAACTGTACACTGTTCAGATTATTAAAAATCGTTTGAGATTATAATTTAAAACTGCTTAATTTATTCTCAAATAATATGCGTGAAGTGTCCTGTGCCAATTTAATTTTGAATTCCCATGAGCATCTTGGCTACATACAGTATTTCGTCAAAACACAGTACAAGACTACACCCTTTTTGCGCCAAATTTTTATAAATTAGATTACAAGCTTATTTACATATGTAATTTGATCCTAACGTCTCTTAAATTGATTTTATTTTACAACATTTCATTATGTTACAATTCTTAAAAGGTAATGCTGATTTATGGGAATAAAATTTTTAAGAATATATTTATTACATTAACTTTTTTATATCTTTTTATAAATCGTATGCCTATTCGGAATCGTAAATATTTATTCTGTGTAAAATATTTGTTTACATATTAATTCTTCGTAATTGAACATTTTAAAATTTTGCTAAATACTACAAAGAATCATATATTCAAACGGTTTTCAATATTAAGAAGCATGAAAAAGGCTTCACATGTCTAAGCTTTTACGTAATATACGTCTCGTTTATTCAAAATGCTGAAATATTTAAAGAATGCAATAGATGAATGTAATAGAAAAAAAAATAATAAATATGCCTTCAAATATAATTAAGGTGTTAATGACTTTGAAAAAAATCGAAAAAACTGCTAAAAAAGTAAAAGTAAAGTAATAATCGTATACTGCATGAAGAATAAATGGGCATTTAAATCAAAATGAATTATTTTAATTACTAAAAGGTCTCATTAAAAAATAACAATTTTTAGATATGGTAGAATAGTGCAAAAGGAAAGGTTCAATTTTTTTTTATCTTCTTACTGCATTTGCGAATATATATATATATATATAGGTTTTGGAATATAAATGGATAGAATGCATAGTAAATACATATGCTGCATTTGATAACAAATAACTCGATGACATTAATTGAATTTCATTTATTGAAATACATTCGGTGAAAAACGTATAATTATTGAGAAATAGTTATTTAAATGAAAACTGAATCAAAATTCCGTTCACTAATTAAAACAATTCATTAGCTATCAGTTAAGTGTAGATGCGTGACACAGTCGTATATTTCACTAATGCGTGTATTTTTCAAAAAAAAAAAAGTCAATTCATAAATGAACAGTTTTACAGTTAAATCTGAACAAATTAAAAGGACCTCTACAGATAAAACACCCATTAATTTAGCAAATTACCAAAAGTAAATATTTTAAAAAAATAAGCAAAAGTTTAAATTCTGAAAATCAGCACCTACGTTCAAGTTTTCGCAACAATTTCAAATCGCATGAAATGCAAGTTCAAAGCAGATTTATGTTAATGTCAAACCAATATGCAGGTGTACAGCTAGTATATGGCAATTTGAACGGATAAATTTTGAAAATTTACTCGAGGGTATTATAATGCTGAACAGAGCAAAAGTGTGATTAAAACAATGCTTAATTTTTGAAGAAAGAAAAAAAAATATATATAAGGCATGCGGAAAAGGCAGAGGAGTGGAAAGAGGAGAAATGCACGTGAAACACTTTAAGAAATGATGCTTATGTTCTGTAATAATTGTTTCTTTTTATTAATATATGTGAATAAACTAATAGGGTAAACAGGCATATAAAAAGCATTCTTTACTTTGGTACCTTACAAAGTTTCTTCGTCTTCTTCATCATTTTTTTGGAAGACAAATAATACCAAACATTTTCTAAAAATGTGTTCGTGTGCCTCAAAATTTGGATATCAGCATTGAACGAAACATTTTCCCCCAAGATTTTAAGATTACTTAAGCCAAACTCCATCAAGTTCAAAATAGATTTAAGTAAATGTCAAAACAACATGTACGTGTACAGCGGTATATGGCAATGTGAATGGATAAAAAAAATGTTTAGAAAAAAGGGAACAATCGCGAACATAGCAAAGTTTTGATTAACACATTACTTAATTTTTTTAAAAAAAAGAAAAGAGACATAGATCGAAAAGAGAGGGGGAATAGAGGAAGGGAAACACTTTTAAAAGCGGGTCGCTTGACATTTAGTCATCTCGAATGCCTGCGAAAGGACAAGAAGTGCAGAAACTCGTCGCAAATCGAAAGGCTCCGTAGAAGCGAAGAGGAAATTTCAAAAATTTGCTTCGGGAATAAGAACGAGCGAAGTTTTCGAACGAAGGGGGCAGTAGTTAAGCGAAATGAGCGAAGAGAGAAAATAGAAGCGAACGAAAAAGAAGAAGCAGTTTGCGGTAGAGGGAACCTGGCATCGGGCCAGCCGAGCCCCATTTATCACGCGCCACTGTCAATACTCTTAACTGGTAACCGTGGAACATGAGCTAGCCTCGTCGCGAGGTCCCAATCTAGGCAGCGGCTTTGTTTTCCCGCTACCCTCGCAGCGAGGTCTCAATCTACTAGTCATTAGATGCAGGGAGAGCAAGAATACGAAGGGAGAAAAAATAATAGCGTTGAAAGGACCGGTTTCCAGGACATCAAGTACCACTGGAACGCTATTAAAATAACTGCACAAAAACAAAAAAAATATAATGAACTCAAGGAATAAATATATGTATACATACAGTGGAATAAGTACCTTTTCCCCCTGGCTGCGCCAGGATTCAAAACGGCCTTACGCCCAGGCTAGATAGATAGAAATTCGACGTAGTACCGGTTCGTAAAGGTACAGAGAGCAGTAAAAAAAATAGAGAGGAGGATATTAGGCAATTTTCTCATAAAAGTAAAAGAACTCATATTTCTCGAGAGAAGCACATAACAACAAAACAATCGAAATCTTTGCTTAAAAAAATCGGAGAAAAGTCTCTCTACCCCTTCCCTGTGGGTCAGAAACGAATAAAAAGAGAAACAAATAATCAAAATTAAAAATGGATTGCTTGTCATATATTTTCCTGCATCTTGAATGGAGAGTGCGCAGCCCTACTAAATTAACGTGAGAAAGTGGTTCGCGAAAGCAATTAATCTTACTTGACAAATATTGAACTGTTTACTTTTTAACACAAACTGTTCATGTCCTATGTTTAAAATTTTTATAAGTAATTACATTCGCGCATGCAAATGATTTATTCTACACAAAAATGTAAACATTTTCATAAATTATGAAAATAGCTACCTCGACCGTTCTACTTTTTTCGACTAAGTGAGGGAACAGTATATCAAGACCGAAACCCATGCACGTTTGATAAATAATAATCTAAATTAAAAAAGTAATTACTCATCAAGTTTATAAATTAAAGAAACAAGCGTCAATAGTTAGATTTATTATATAAAAATATGTAAGGGTTCGTATTCCTTTTTACTGCAATAAATGGTGTTTTTCATAATTCATTCATTTTTATAGATTTTTATAATTTATAAAACTTTATTTCGATCAATATATCATATTTCAATAAAATAAGAAAATAATCAAATTTCGTTCCGTAGTTTATTCCCAGACTTTTTCATAATCCGCTTTGATTTTGTGCTTTGTTTACATTATGGCACTTCCTTTGAAGAAGATCAATTTTAAATCAAATTCTGTATAATATTTTCACTTTTTATTAGATTTAATTACAGATAATAATTTCTAAGCAAAAAAAAAAAATTACTCATGACTTAATTGAATTTTGGCAGTTGTTCGTAAAAGTAATTAATTTTATTTAGAACTGTTTGCTCTTTTATAAAACTCATTATTTAAGCATTACGTTGTTAAATTTTTACAATTAAATTTTTATAAGTTCAGAATTTTATTTTTCAAGTACAAATATTTCAATAAAAAATAAAAATAATGGATTTAGTGACCTGAAAGAAGGCGGAAAGAGAGAGAAAGAGTAGAAATGACACATTCTATCGAAGGACTGAACTTTAAATTTAAAAAATTAATGGCGATTATCATTTAAAGTTCGTGAACAGTTGAATTACGTTGTTCGCGTAACAAGGAAAAGAACAATTTCCAGTAAAAATTCAGTTTTAAAACATCCAGGAACAGGATTTTAAAACTGAAAATTAACGAAGATAAAACCGACATTTTCTCTGCATAGTTTAAGGAAAATTGCACGCGTTCGACAATTCAGGTATGTTTAAATCAGCAAATACTTCCTTCCCGTTATCTTGATGCGATTTTTTTTTAAAAAAAATTTCGTTGAGTTTCATGCATTCATAACTAGAAAAAAATATATTTAGAATAAAAGCATGCTACAATTTAAAGTTTTTTCATATTTTAAGTAAGTTCAAACATTTAAATATAAGCAAAATTTTCTAAAAAAATACTTAATTATTATTTACCTTTCATTTTATTAGCTTTCAAAATAAAAGAACCAATTTAGATATTTTTTATGATTTATTTATCCTCGACATTTAATTTAGTTTTTTCTATTATGCATTTATTTCAGAAACAAAAGCTTAGAAAAACTTTAGTATGATTTTTTTTATTCACGCATTATTTATTTATTTATTTGTACATGAATTGGGAAACAAGTAATTTTAATCAAAAGATCTAACTGCTTCATTCAACTTACGCACATGGGTAGAGGATTAATCAACAAACTTAAAGCAGGTCAATGACCAAAATCAATAACTGTAACCAAATTTGGTTTAGAACTTCAACATGTAAAATTTCCCGCCAACATTTTATTTGGAGCCTTTTCAATTCTATGATTCCAGAAATGGCCTGGATCCAGATTTCGCAAATGAATGAATTGTAAAAATGCGCCTACACATGAAATAATAATCCATGGGAGTTACAGTTTGTTATTAAATACCACACAAAAATAGTCGAATGCAAATTAAATACTAAATGAAGGATGAAAAATCCATTTTAAAATGTTCCCAAATTTCGTTTTAGCAGTTTATTCCCAGACTTTTCATAATCCGCTTTGATTTTGTGCTTTGTTTACATTACGGCTCTTCCTTTGAAGAAGATCAATTTTAAATCACACAGCGTGGAAGTTTCAAGAGAAGTTGCTTTTCTGTTCGTAATCGATTTGACAGTAAAAGTTTTCATCTTTATCATTTTGATTTGATTTGCAAGATTAACGCCTCGCATGGAATCTTTGCGAAGACTATTGTGGAAGAAATAAAGAGTCGATATGTTATTTTCAAGAATTTAATCACAGATATCGCAATAGCGTCATTTTTATTTTTGTTAATTTCAGCATTAAATTTGATGAATGAAAAATACATTTTTATCAGTTTCTTGTAAAAATAATCGTAATTTTTTCCAATGAAATCATTAAATTCGTTTCGATTGTTGTAGAAACAACAAGAGCTACCAACTGAAACAACTTAGTGATGAATCAACGTTAAGAATTTTTAAAATATAACAACTCTCTTAGTACTTCCTAAATATATCGATGATTCTGTTTACACTATAATAAGTTATGGAGCAGCAAGCAAACATAGACTTAAAAATTTGAAAACATCAAATATCACAAAAAAAAAAAAAAAGACTACATACTCTTCTTTTAAAATAATTATTTTGTAATAATTTTTTAATACTCTGATGTTCATAGCTTCTGGTTAAAAATACTGCGATGCGAAATTTTGTTCGCGAAATTGAAATGTAAAACGTTTAAAAGATGTATAAGACCAATGCATTAAATAGAATTACTGATTTTAATAGAATTATTAATTTTAAGTAATACATATTTTTACTACATTGTTTCTTCTAAAAGACATATTTACCCATTATTGATATTTTTTTTGCTGCGACATTAATATGTGTTCATTATAAATACATTAAGTTATTAAATTTATGTTTATATATTCTCAATTACCACAATCCATAAATCTTTTTGCTAATAATGATGTGATAAACTTATTAGGAGCAAAGTTTTGCATATCATACTACCAAAAGTTATCTGCATATTTTCAATGTAATATTAATTTAATAAAAAGGCTAGTTTAATTACTAAGGCCCTACTTGATTACATTTTACAGAGTTCTTCTTTAGATGTTTCACAGACCAATTTATTTCACTATTATTACTGTCTGACGCAGAGGAAAAGGTATAATTTAAATTTATTAGATTAAAAGTAGATTTTCATTTGTCAAACCTGGTAGTTTTGTACACGAATTGATAAATCATGATACGCAAAAATAAAATTCGAAAGCATGATACAGAAAGATCTAAGGTTGATTAAAAAAGCCTTTTAAACAGGAAATTCCAAATCAGTCTAATTATTTATAAGTGAACAAATATTAATTTTTCTTTAAAAAAACAAACATTCTTCGTTTGAGGAGAAGGATAATGAAAGAAAAGTTAATATGTAACCAACATAAATTGAGCAATTTTTTAAAGTCCTAATGTGCTCCATAAAAAATGTAAGCAGTAAAAAATATATATAATTGAATAAATCACTTAAATGAATTATCTCTAAAACATGTATGAATGTCCGTGTAGCATATAAAAACAGCAACAATGTAAGGCGAGTGAGACTTCGAGGCACAGCAAATGTTATTTATTACAAAAATGAGAAAGGGAGAATGCCATTAAAGTACATTTCAAAGAATGAAAAACATAACCAGAGGCAGTGTAGCATTTTTATCATGAAAAACGATTAAAACGGTAAATTATAGAGCATTATTGCCTAAAAGAAAGGGAAAAGGAAAATATCTTTTTGTAATGACTGTCACGTACTTCTCGCACCTTAATCTTTCATTAGCGAATAGCCCCCTTTTTTTACTCCTCCTACTGCATTTTTTTGCACTAATTTCTACACTTTTCTTCATAAAAAACAAAAATAAATAAAAATTCTAAAGCATCCGCCCGAATCGTTTTTACCGCCCTCCCCACTTCCCCCTGTGCTGTCACAAACTAAGGTCTCCTCCTCTTTTTAAGCGATGGATTTTGTCATAATTGGATTAACGTAAAATAGCTTAAAAACTCAAGTGAAGGGTCAATATATTAATTCTTAAAGTAAATGTAAAGGCAATATTTATATTAAAAATGATATCCGGCAAGAACAAAATTCGCACACATCACGAAATGTTCTGGGAGTATGACGGATTCATCTAAAAAAAAAAGACAATTAGGAACGGGAAAAAAAACTTTTTTAGAAAGATAAACTTTTAAACTTTTTTAGAATTACCGTCTGCTAATTATTCCGTTCAGTAAAAACTTAAGATTAATATTTGCACAAGTAGATTTTTCTTTTAATTATCACTGCTCGGCGTTCTAAAACTGAATTGTAAAACATACATTTGGAAAAAACATTTTTCTGTAAAATTATGAGATAAGAAAAGACAAACCCAGGAGTCACATTATTTTCATTTTAACGTGTTCCACTTCATGATCATAAAGTTTCAGAATATGGCCATAATTTCACTTACTTTTTTTAATCTGAAGATATTTATTTTATTATATTATTCTTTGTCATTTAAAATTCTTAATTGAGTTTTCAGTGTGAAAAAGTATTATGAACGAAAAGTTAAGACCTTCAGACGTAATGTATTTTTTATAAATCACATTTCTTGGTTAAGATGGCATTTGACATTAAAAAGCAGGTTTACATTAAAAAATCAATAATAAAATTGAATTTTTTTAATTATCTAATTATTTTCCTTCAATTTTACAAATAACTGATAACTCTTTACTATCGGTTTAAAGACCATATTCAGCCATGTTGTATTGAACACCAAGACAAAACTATTAATAAATGCTAACTTCTTGAGAAAAAAAGTAAACGGTTAAAAAATTGCAATGTATTCTAGAGTATAAAACATATAAAAATCAATCGAAATTTGCAGCTATCTGAATGTTTAAATATTAATACAGACAATTTATTTAAACTAAAAAACTAAAGGAAACTGCCATTATATATAATGGCGTCCAGCGTTAAATTAAGATGTTAAGTTTGGTAACGATGCAAACTCGATATTGTTTTAATGCTTGAAATTGTCTTGAACAAGTTAAACAATTGATATACGGAGCATGTATTTAAAATTTGATTTTTACAATAGCGACTTCGAACTTTCCACTCATTCATTTTTAGAATACATCACTCACGCAAGTATCAGAAAATTTTCCAAAATACAAAAATTTTCGTCATGGAAAGAATTCCACTTACAATAATAAGAATAAAGCTCCACAACTAAGAGCATTCTCTATAAATGCATTTATCAAAAAATAACGACACTCTGAAAAAGCTCCATTTGAGGAATGTTTTATCAATACAATAACAAAATCGAGCAGTTTTCAAATAAGAATTCATGTGTGAGACACGAATATTAATTTAGAAGTATGTTGACGGTAACAGCAACAAGTATACCAATTCTTGGCAGTCATTATTTTCCCATCCTTCTCCAGACGAATCATCAAAAGCTTCGTGAATGCTTTCCATCTAAAAAACACACTTGCTTCACAGTTGAGCGAACATGTGGTTGCTCCAAAATGGAAATCATCATTACAAGAAAACGGTAATGTTTTTCCGGCACAGCTGCTTTTGTTGTGAAAATATTTATACGTTCTAAAAGGACAAAATCAGCATTTAATTGAAAATGCAATTAAACAGACGATATTTAACAGTATTCTGTCAGTAAGTTGGCAAATTCTAAGTTATAAAGGGAAATAATAATTAGATTTGTTTTCTTTCCTGACATTATTCTTTTAGCAAACTAATATTCTTAAGAGCACAACCAGTATATTTTTTTTCAAAAGTTATATATATATATATATATATATATATATATATATATATTGCAAAAAATAAATTCACCAATAAATTTTTTAAGAAGTTAAAAACTGTAATTGATTAATTGAATTTCGAACATTTTCCAGCATTAAGTCAAAAATTAGTTAGTAACTTATTTCTTATTTCATAGTTTATTGAGTTTTCCAAACATTAATTAAAAATGCAAAAAATATACGATTAACTGTAGAAATTTGTAATCATTTATTCAGATAAGGCATCCGTTATTCAGCTGGTTAAAAAGTGTCAAAATGTCTCTATTACATAAAATGTTGATAATTGATGATTGATTATTCGCTTTTCCCCCCCCCCCCCATGGTCTGCAGTTGTTTCATAATACATTGTTAAATAATTTCATATGGGGTCCGTATGGGTGTTCACGAATTTCACCTAGTCAGAACACGGTTAAATAACCCTAGCGCACACATTTAAGGCTTAGTACATTGCATAATACAAGTAAATAAACAGGATATTTTTGAGAGAAAATAAGTATTAACAATAAAATCACTCACCGTTATACTCTATTTTCTCTTCCTTTTGATCTTCAGAATCTTCAATCTAGAAAAACACACAGGCCTAAGTTTCCTCAAAAATCCAAATTTGGTTTATTCTATTTGCATTTGCATCAATATACAACTAATTAGTCTATTTCTGAGAATGCTTGAGAAATCTTAACGAAAAATAAATCATTGCTTAATTTTCTATGATTGTTTCAAGATTCAGTAAGCATTTGAGACGAAAATATGATACGTGCAGCAATTATTTTCAAGGGCACAATCTTTTTCGACGGTAGAAAAACTGTAATGCAAATTCATGTTTCAAACAACGAGTGGTTATTACATTTCCAAGTAGCTGCCAGTACTTTGGCACAGATTATCCAATTAATTTCTGATTAAGTTAGTTTTTCATGCTCATAATGATCAACACTTATCTGTAATAACTATATCCATGATCTTTACGTGAAACAACAGAAAAAAAATTATTATATGGATAAGTATTCTTTCAGATATAAAACATACTCAGTGGTTAATTTTACTTAATTGTTTTATCTGAAAGCATTTCCACTTTTAGAACATAGTTCAGCTTAATACAAGTTATGAAATAGCCACATTTCTTGTTATGCACTTGTATCTTTACGGCACTTATTACAAAATATAAGACATTTGGAACAAAAATATTCCTAAGGACAGTACAGAAAAGAGCAGTTAATAAGAGAAGGCCACATCTTTGTGTTATGAATAAGAAGATGCAGATATAAGAAGGGATATTAACAAAACGAATGCTATGGATCATATTTGTACTTAAAAAAAACTGTTTAAACAAAATAACGAAAAAAAGAAGAAATATTTGATGTTCTTTGTTAACTAGAGCAGTGTGAAGATTAACAGATTCAATTCAACTAAAAATGCAGCTCCAAAGATTTGAAATTCCTTCCATCGGGTGAATTACTAGATAATTCTTTTATAATTTTTTAATAAAAATTTACAATTTTAAGAATTTGTTAAATTTCCAGTACTATATTAAGACATCCCCATCTCTTCTAACCTGAAAATTTTTCGTTGAAAAGTTTTATTTTTCAGTGAATTCTATTTAACTGCTTTTTTTATTTACTTTGTTAGTATTTTAATAAAACTGCTAAAAAATTATTCTAAGGAGCTATTTTAGAATTAGCCTAGCAATGGTTCGCATCTTGCTTTCAAATGTGTCTAGCCAGAAACGTCAAATGTTTCTGTACACGATGTTTAGCAATGAAAAAAAAAGCCCAGAAAAGAAAAATGGCACATTTCAGGAAAACCAGTAGCGAATCAATGTGACTGATGTTGCGGACAGGTAAGGGGGGGGGGGTGAGACTCAGTGGTTGCGAGATGTCACGAAACGATATTCTTATCAATTAGTGGGGCTTCGAAGCTTTTAGGAACAAGTAATAATTAATGGATTTATCTTGATGTTTACTTCTGTCAAGATTTACCGCAAATATTGCTCTACCTGCTATCAGTACCAAAACCGAGTTCGATGTGGTTTCTTTTCGTTGAAAGGACCACATTCTATTATTTAATTAACTCTAATGAAATGGCAAAAACAATACATTCAGCGTTATTAAGCATATCTGTTATTCGGCAATACAATCTATATATTGACGAAAAATCATCCGAAACGAAATAAATAGATCATTAAGATTGTTTCACGAAATAACATTAAACTGTAATTTTGGCAATTCGAAGCCTGCCATTTTCCACAAAAATTTTCACTACTGCAAACGGTATAAGAAATTAGGACTCACGGATACTACGTACTCACGGATACTACAAATTAGGATACTACGTAAAAGTTCTTTAAATGTTTAAGAAATTTCAGAAAAACTTACTACTGTGGGTCGATTTATTTGTCAGAATTGGAATATAGTTTGCACTGTATGTTCCTAGACTTATGAGAAAACCATAGAATAAAATAGCATATTTGTTTTGAGAAATATGTACTTGGCGGAATTCAGTTTTGCATAAACAAAGATTGGAAAATATAAATCACAATGATTATTAATTAAAACAATTAGCATAAATTATTATGACTATTAATTAAAAATATAAATAAATTACTGAAATAAAAAATAAATAAATCATTATGATTATTGATTAAAAATGAACGAATACAAACTCTTAATAATTTTACGAATTAGTGGATAATTTTTATTTTTATTTAAGGTTAAGGTCAATGAAGTTAATGAATACAAATTACCATGACCATTAAATTTAGAATCTATCAATTAATTGTTTTATCAGTTTCTTAAGGGATGGGCTTTTTAATGGAAAGATATCATAAAAACTTTATTAAATTTATTTTTTATAATAATATAACGGGAGTAATGGAATTCTTCGACGAAATTTCATCCCACAAATATTGTTATTTTTTCAAGAAGATGATTTGAAACAAGGGAGAAAATAAAAGCATGCAGCCTGTAAAGAGCTGTTTTTTGTTTCTTTTGCAGACTGGGGAGTGCAAATGTCCAAACAAAAAAGTTCACTGGTTGAATAAAAAAAATTCTGAAGATTTTTGCAAACTAGAAACAAAAATTATAGAAAATATTTACATAAAAGGAAGAAAAATAAATCAAAGAAAATTTGCTTCATTCTAATCATGTCAACAAACAAAATACAATTTGGAAAGCTTAGACAATAAGAATCCCTAATTGGATACAAAATGTTTCGTAAATTAAAGTTATTGCTTTCTAATTAAATTTAATCCAGTACAGGCCGGATTTGCAATATACTGTGTTGAGTCCACCTGTTACATATACCATTTATTCCCAGATCTGCATTTATTGACTTAATTAAATTAACTATAGTGGGAGATAGCATAAGTACATCTTCAATTCCATGAATAAGTAGCCCAGAACACAGCAAGCTTGAATAATTAACAAGTGGAATAATTAACAAGTGGAAATATAGAGGGCAGGAAATCGTTTTTTCACAACTATTATTATTGTCAGTTGAGGTACACTTACAAAAATTTTCTCTCTCGCGCGCGCGTGTGTGTGTGTCGGGAAAATTCGTATTTCGTGATTATGAATTTCAAAATTATTTACGAGCATCTGTAGAGGATAGACTAAAATAATAAAAAGACATTTACAACGCGTTTTTTTAATGTAATCATTCCAAATGATAATCGCAAGATCTTAAAAACGTATGAATGAAATGTTTTTATACAAAATCGAACATCATTACAAATTTTGGATTTTATATACCCTTATTTTTGGTTTCTATTATTTTTGTAAAGCAATGGAATACAAAACGCGTTAGATTCGCGTAATTCTGGGATTTAAGAAATGTTACCAGAAGAAATTTGGTTACAGGTTAGTTTTTCAAAGTCAAAGCTAGGAAAGCAGGGCAAAAGATTTTCAAAATAATTCTACTAATTTAGTGTGTCTAATTTATTGTTTTTTTTTCGGAGGAACCTTTTTTTTTTCAAACAAAGGACAAATTACAATAAACGGTAACCTCTCATTAAATTTCCAAGTGATGGGCAAATCCACACTGAAATGAAAAACAAGAAAATTACTTCAATTAAACGATTAAATTTATTTCAACTAATGTGTCGAATAACATATTAAATGCAAAATACTGATAAATTAGCAACTTTCAAATCCAACAGTAAGCAGCACCGGCATTTCTTTAAATTCGTATATTTCCAAAGAATTCCAATTCTGAAACATAATTTGAACACAGCAAAGGTAATAAAAACTAAATTATCGCCTTCCCAGATATTAGGTAATAACCGAATTCAATAATCTACAAAATTTATTACTTCGCATCATTTTCCCATTATTCGTAATATATGTCCATTATTTTCGCATAATCTCAAACGAGAAATGAAGATTTTTTATTTACAATTATCAATCATCCTTCGATTCTAGTATATTTATCAACAAAACACGAATGATGGGTATCTAATCTTCGTTATTTTCATCGAACTTCCTATTTTAAGACAACTGTTTATTTATTTACAGGACAAGAATGCATACTTCAGCCTTTTAAGAAATAAATTCCGAACTTCCTCAATTATCCAGTGAGCACAAGAATGCCATCCTGATTAACCCAAAACATCTGACAGACTACAAGAAACGTCCAACAATTCTTTAAACACAACACAATCATTTTCCCATTTCTCTTTCCACTGAGAAACAGATTATCAGAAGAAGAAAAAAAAAATCCAAACTAAAACAATGAATTTCCACTGTGTGCGAGCTGTCCTTAAATATCCAACAACTTTATAAATTAGACGTGCGAAAATGATGGCTGTTCGAGCATATCATCAATCGTGTGGTTTAACAATATAATAAGAGCGTCATTAAGTCAGCGTAATTTGGTGGGTGTTCGTTTGCACTTTTCGAAGTGCAGAGTGAAATAGCCTGAAGCATACGAACTACTGTAATAATCAGGGATAAGGCTAGTATTACACAGTAAAAGATCTTTTACAGATGACGTTAGATAATAGACCATCATTCTGATTTTAGACTAGCTTAATTGAGCTCAATCATAAGTTCTCGCGTACCTACGCTTGTTCCTACAGAATCACGAAACCCACTTCGCGTGTCTGAAAATGAATATCTAGAATTTTCGGTAAATATATGTAAAATTTTCAGAGTATAGCGGTATAGAATTTATAATTTTCGGTAATATTTTTATAATTTTTATTCTAATTTTATATGCTGGATTCCACAGAATATTAAATCAAGCCCTTTTTCGCAAAACCTACACGCTTGGTTCGACAGGTTCACGATACTCGATTATTATAATTAGAAAGAAGTTTCCAGAAGTTTCAGAGAGCAATTTTTTTAAAATCTGACTAAACTGTTGGTTTATCAAAGACATTTAAAAAAAAAAACGTTTAACTATCTGTGTAATTCTTTAAAAACACTATTTAGTGCGGTGTTTGCAAATAAATTCAATATTTTTCAAAGAAAGTGAGCTGATACTATATATTACGCGATAATGATATAATATAACAAAAATATGTAATCCTATAAATAAACACTCTAAATCTGGGGAAAACGAGGGATGCAGCAGAAATTGGACTGATTGCCAACCTGCAGAAATAACAGGATACGCAATTGGAGGGTTAATATTTCATTCAATAATTAGCTTCTAAAAAGGTAGAATTGTGCAGAAAATAATCTTGATAATACAGGAATAATTATTTCAAAGAAAATTTTAGTTGTTACAGATTATAATTGTTTTAGCAAATTTTTCATAATTGTCATCTTATAGCTTAAACATGATGGAAAGAAGATAGATTTGTAATAAAGTCTCTCAAAATATTATTTCAAATAGCAGTCATTTAGTTTGAGTGAAATCACTGAAAAATATTATAAAAGCTTTCTAGATATTTTTTTTGAAATAATAAATAATTACACTATATATATTTTTTTTGTATGAAAGTATTTTTGCGCTTTCGATTGCTCTTAATAATATCGACTCTTAATAATAATTTCTGTTTTTTATAATGTACCCTGAAGTGTAAAATATTAAAATAATATGTAAACATGTATTTACTAATAAAAAGCAGTAAATGTTCAGAATATTTTACTGTTTTTATATATAACCAATACTGCAATTTTAGTTATGTATAAGAAAGAGCAATTGAACTAATGAGCGGACAATCATTAAACAAAGAAACCAAATTTTCTGAATTTCTTCAATTCCAGAAACTTAATCTAGAAATAATATTCACTTTTGCTATGGCTATGCATTTAATCCCTTCGGCTACGGATACATACACGAACACGAAATTAAATAACATTCAAATACAATAACGAATATGAATACTACTGTCTAAAATAGAATTATATTTTAAGTATAGTACATATTGGAAAAGAGAGCTTTTCAGAAACTTTCTTTAAAAAATCAGACAGATTTTAAATAATGCATTGGTGTTTTTTAACCTTGAAGAATTTAAAGTAAATTATAATTAAATATTTCATATTAATTTAAAAAGTTAAAAATAGGATTGATTCAGAACAAAGGATCTAAAATCGGACGTAGAGTCACTTTAAGATAAACTATTGTAAAGCTTTATGCAAATTATTTGAACCAAGTTTCCAATGGATTTTAAACATATTTCCCTAAATGTATTTGTGAAATAAATTTAAGTGTTGAAAATATTATGAAAGATTTTACTTTCATTTATCACTCACTATCTTATAAGAGCTGATCGTCTAATAATCACTTGAAAAAAAAAAGAAGAGGGGGAAAAATTTAAGCTTTATAGACAGCAGCAAATTATTCTTGACGACACATAACAATATAACCCACACATCACAAATTAGAAATGAAAATTTAATTTAGTCAAAATAAATTAATGAGGGTATGTAGAATTTAATTCTTGGGATTGAAATATTAGATATAACTGAGTTACTGAATATTAGATATAACTTTTATAACTGAGTTATAAAAGATGCTATTATAAAGCACTAAAGTCCTTTTAAATGCTTAAATTACCAGACAGAGATTTTAAAAAAAGGGGGGGGAGAGAAAATATCTTTCATTAACTCTAATTTTATTTCAAAGTGACCCAAAATGACAACATATAAATAATAACTTGAAAACTTACATTATATACCAATTACTTTTGTAAATTACTCGTGAAATCTATCGATTATCTTGATATTCATGAATAAAATTCGAACAGAAATGCTTCCTAACTAAATCTTAATCATGTTCGTATGAGACTAGAATGAGATTAGGATTTGAAGGATGGAAAATTTTCAACTGTCGTGAATAAAATTCCCTCATTAAAAATCAATTGGACAGTTTTATGCATACAGGTATATCAGCTCCGAGTGCTAGAATATAATGAAATAACCATTTTTATCAGCTTTAAATATGTAGATCTACGAATTACATGAATCTGAACACGTTTGTTATACGCTATTCTTATCATTCTCATCAAGTTCCGATTCTTTGTATCCCCTTGATACAATAGTTAAATTATTCATAAGATTCGTAAATAATCCTTATGTTAAACAGTAACCGGGCGGAAAGATTTCCAGGACAAAATGATATTTTATCTCAACTACAATGAATTACTTCAGATTAAAATAATCTTTACACAAATATTCTTACTAATTAATTGGAATAGAAATGTATTATCTAGTATTTTACCTAATGTAACAGATTAAAAAAAAAGGCAGAAAATATTATCATTTGCACGGATGTCCTTTTCTTATTCGATTTATTTGGAAACTATTCTTAGTTTTGATATAATTAATCGATAAACAACAGCAATGGATGAAAGGCATAAAAAGATAATAACCAGATTTCTCAAGCTTCAATACGAGACATTTGAGATATTGGGGAGATGTTATCTCGGGGCAGAAGGGAAGCTGGACTGTCACGAATAATCAAAAGATAATTTTTTAAGTTCAGTTATTCTTTTTACTAATATTTTTCACTGAAATCTATTTGCTTATTAATAAAGAAAAAGATACTCTGGGACATTTTATAAAAACTAAAATAGGAGATTAATAAACGAATGACTCACAGCCAATTAATGTGTGATGATTTATCGAAATAAAAAAGTAAAAAATATTTCTGAAGACAAATGATAGTTTAGAAAAAAAATGTCGATCAATTAATATTTCCCATCTGCTTTCAATAATAAACATACTTCAAAATTTTCAACCATAAAAATAAATAAGCAAACATGATTAATGGAGGAAGGAACTTCACTTTGATAAGCAAATTTCCTAGAAATTTAGAGTGGACATGATTTTCAAGAAGATGGGACACAGAACTCTTCAAAAGATATCTTTAAAAAAAACGATTTTAATTAGTTAGCATTTTTACACAATTTAAATACAAACTAAAAGATTATGATTTAAAAAATTCAAATACTTAAAGATAATACCCAGCTATTTTGGAAAAGTCTGTTCACTTTTTATTAATTAAAAAAAAAACAGTCCATTATCACATATATACCACACATATATATTTCAAACATTCCTTTATCAACTTTTAAAAAAAATCCATTAGCAAGATATTGTTGTAAAATTAATTTTTTAATCATAATTTTTATTGATGAAAGAGGGAAAGAAAAAAAAAGCTAGAAGAAACAAACGCACAACAAATTAACTTCATTTATTATAATTTTATACAAATTAAAAAATATTAATACTTTGTGAAAAAAAATGATTATAAAACACGAAAAAATATCTCAAATATATAGATAAAAAGTATGTTTTTCAGTGTCTAAACTTATAAATATTCATTAGAGCATGCATAAAGCAAAAAGAACAGCTGGTTCTTCTAATGGCGATTTCCTTTCACATAAACATACGCAAAATACAATAAGTAAACACACAAATTGTTTTCATTCTCGGCATAACAGTTTGAGAGGAAAGAACATAAAGTTCAGGGTGAGTGGAAAGTTATTTTTATTTCAGTTGTACGACAATGAACTTCACGGGGTAAGAAAATAAACAAATCGCTCACTTTCGGTGTTGCATTTAGCGGAAATGCACGCAAAAAATTGGAATCCCATGGGCTATTTATTTCATAACAGACATTTTCCTGGAAGATTGCAAACCCTTCCGCCTCCGCTGTTCTAAACATTAATTCAATTTTAGTAAACAAGTTTCAAAGAATATTTTATTGATGAAAGAATATTTTTAAAAGAAAATAATGAAGGGAAATAAATTTATTAAAATGTATTAAAATAACCGAAAATAAAAAAACAGCTGCTATTGGAAAAAGGTGGCGGGGTAGACATTTTAAATTGGATTTGTTATGAATTAAAAGTATTTGACTTTTGCATTACG
The DNA here is from genome assembly GCA_026289955.1 of Argiope argentata. Taxonomy (NCBI): domain Eukaryota; kingdom Metazoa; phylum Arthropoda; class Arachnida; order Araneae; family Araneidae; genus Argiope; species Argiope argentata. Next base: position 119,862 of record JAOUZG010010351.1, on the reverse strand, counting down.
AGATAATACATTACAAAATTTGATGAGTCTTAAATCTGGAGGAGTTAGGTACCGAATGTGTCGAAAACTAAACATTATTATTATTATTATTTAAATATAAAGCTACAAAATTTAATTATCTGAATTAGAAAACAATTTCGAAATTCGGCTTTCATAATGTTTCAACAATTCGCACTATTCTTCTCAAAAAAAAGAAGAAAAAAAGTCAGAAACGCGAAATGATTATGCGATTTATACAATAAAATAAAAATATTTGTAGAATTCTTGAGAGATCTCAAAAAACATTTATGAATCGCATGTCCCTTAGAATAAATTAAATTTATTCTTTCAATGTATCTCTTACTTAAATGTGTAACATTTCCAACATTCTTAGTTTAAAAGCCCGTAGAGATATTTATTGCATGCTTTTATTCCATAAAATAATTAATAACTAGATTCAGATCTCTAATAAACTGTAAGGCCGATTAGAATGTTTTTAATTAAATTACATTAACGGACATTTTTTTAAATAAATTTTTTAAAGCATTTGAATAAATCCAAAAATTTTAATAATTCCACTATATCTTTTAACATTTTAAAAATTAAATGTCTTTGGTTCTAGATAAAAAAAAAGTAGTGTTTTAGATTTTTATCATTCGCGTACATACGGACAGGTATGTGAACAAACAGTCACCCCAATGATTTATTTGATCTAAAATCCGATAATAATCTGTAAATTTGATAATTAGGCTAAATACCAAATTTCAAAAGCCTAGCCCGTCGCGTCTTTGAATTATTGTTTCCCCCTAATTAAGGATGATCAGAGAGGCGAACATAATTCCAAAAAGGTTACGACAAAAGACCTAAAATATGGATAGTCATCAAAAAATTAAAATCGCCTTTTTTGACACTTTCTATATTTCGAATACCAGAAAAAAATTTGCAGGGTATAGTTGAGATTTATATATTATAAAATACGCATCAAAATAATATAAAATATGCATTAAAATAATATAAAACATGCGTTAAAATAATTTATCAAAAGCCGACTTTAAAAAATTCACAAAAAGTTTTAAAAAGATACATTTATTTACATTGTTTCTTTTCAAAAAATGAATCTTGGAAGTCAGTGAAAAGTTTATCTCAAAGTATTTTTCAGAAATGGATTAGTTTTCAAGTCAGATCTGATCTGCATCTCAATTAGAGCGTGTCTTTTTCCCCTCCCAGTCGTTAAGAAGTTTGAAATTCTGAAAAGCACTTCACTGGATTCGTAGTTTTAGAGAGCGGATAAAATTCTATTAATCCACGATTTAAAGTTTAGAAATTTTTGAGGCAAGAAGTAAACAATAATTTAAAAAAGAACATGATGGATTTTAAATACAAACACCATTTGAAATTTCAAAACATACAGAAGAATAATGATAGCCAAATTTAATGGAAAAAAAAGATGCAAATATGTTAAATATTTTTAATAATTGTAGCAATGATTAAACATATATTTCATGTATTTACCGAGTCTTACGATTAAAAAAAGTCCATTGAAAAGATTCTTGATATAATGTTCAGTAGATGAAAATAAAACATGGCTTAATATGAATAAATAACGTGTTAATAATTAAATAAATTTAAAAAAAAGTTTTTGAAAAAAGAACCTAGATCTAAAAACAAAACATATATAAGGACCTCTAAAGTTCTTTTAAACAAGAGTTTTCAAAAGGAACATGTAAATAAAAATATAAAATTTAATTTTGATAAGAGAAATGAAATGTATTAGTTATATAACAAATTTTCAAATTCGTTATTCCAAATAAATTTAATTTTCATAAATACAAATAAAAATATTCGGTTAATTAGTTTTTTAAACTTAAAAAAATAACTAAAAAAATGCAAGGAAATTTTTGATTCTTGAACCTTTTAGAGTCTCATTCAGTAGTTTAATGTTACGTTAACTGAACTAAATTAACATAAAATAAAGACATAATTAATATAATAAAAGAAATTCTCTTTTCCTGGTTCAAACAACTTTCTTCGAAATTAAAAGAGGGCATTTTACAGTAAATTTCCTACATTGCCAATGGTTCGGTGAAAGAGATAACACCACAAGCAGCAAGCCTTCTTCAAACTTTTAGATTTATTCAAATCCAGAATGCGATTTTCAATTCTTAAACTAATTCTTTACCACCAAGTCATCCAAGATATACCAGACCACATACACGACCATCTTTAGTAGAAACTTGGTCAGAAACCTGAGGTTTTTTAATTGTGAGTCATATGTCTATGAACACGCCACCAAAGCCTTAATATAGTTTTTGAAACAAGTCATATTGATTAAAAAATCTGCATTAATAATGTAATAACGATTATATTTCTATTCGTTTAAATTCTGAATCAGATGGGAGAATTAATTTCGAAGAATTCCAAACAGCGAAAAGCGGCAGGGTAATAAATTTGTGATAACTAAAGAGGTCAGACGTCTAGGATTAATCAGGACATTCGCAAATTTCGACAGTTTATCATGAATTTGATTTAGATATCCCGGATTTTACTTAAATAACGCCTATGTTTCAAATATTTAATTAAATTTTTAAAGATTAATTAAGACAGATAATTTGATATGTAAGCTAATTATTCTTTCAAACTAATTGAGACAGCAACCAGTATTTGAAATACATGCTTTGAATTCTCATTTTATACTTATAAATGAACATATTATTTTAAAAAAATTAACTTATCATTATTTTTTTACAAAGTTAGCATCTGAAGAATTTTAACTTTTACCTGGAATAAAATGTGACCTCATAAATACAGCCAATGTAAATAAATCACTCTTCCAGCAATATTTTTAAAAATTACGATTAATTATTTCATTGTCTATAATTTTTAATTACTTCATTGGATTTTATCAGGGGCCTCTTCTCTTCCCTTTCCCTAGTCACTGCTTCAAATTGCGCTCCCGAGTTTCTAGAGTATCTCGAAAATCTGGTTACATTATTAAAATGTATTTCGCACAATGAATACCACTACTCGTTAAGAATATCACAATCAAGACTATTGTTAGAATTTACCCATTATGTCATTATTGCTTTATAAATTTAGAGAATTAGAACCGTGTCTGTTTATACTTAATGTCAGAACAATTAGATAGCGAATATAAAGCGTAATTGCGAAACTTTCTAGTGGCTAAAGTTAACATTTTATAGAAATAATATCTTTCGAATTTAAACACTTCCCTGGAATTCAAATATATAGAGTAACTTCGTACTACATTAAAAGAGAAAAATAAACGAATTCACACGGAAATGATTTTAAGGTTCTATAACGCTTACCCATTTGGTTAATTATCACATTTCATAATAGCTTGAATTGGAAATCTAACAATAGCCTATTGTTTAATAGCTTTTTGTGAGAATATTCGCATCAATTGAACGATGTATGTTTCAACACAATGAGTAGACATTAAGTTTAATCGAATTCGCTTGTCCGGGTCGAAGGTAAATAAATGTTCGCAAAAAAAAAAGAACGAAACCTTTTATAATACATATTATTACATGCATTTAACATTAAATTTCCGCATTTAAAAGTATAATTTTTACAAAAGTCATGCTAGAATAAGGACGAGTATTCTTAAAATAAAAATGAATTAGATATATTCATAAACGGCAGTTCTATTTCATCCACTTCTATAGATAATACAGAATACTGGTAATAAGAATTCAATCATTGAAATAATAATAATTTACAGAAATGAACAGCATCCGTTCAACTTGTAGATAAACGAGATTAAAGCAACGACCATCCACAAAAACACATTTCGACTATTTGTTGTTACTCTCAGCTTATTAATAATATCATTTCTCTTATTATTAATGGATATTTAATGTTTAACAAATTTTTCTAAAAACGTATAACTTGTCCAACTAACGTAATAAATATGTAAATGTGCACTTCACATAATGAAGTGTTTGCTAGAACTACCAACAATTTTTAGAGGATGTTGATTGCATATACAAACAAATACATGGCAGCTTTGGAATTAAAAATCAATTCGTAGCTGTTAATACCATGAATGAAAACATACGTTGGCCAAGAGTAAGAGTAAATTCAACAAAACAAAGAATTTTTAAAAACAAAACAGATCTCACCTGAGGAAATTCATACAGAATCTAAAACTAGTGCAGGGATGGCGAACTAATGGCACGGGACACAATATTTTGGACACGCCGCCGATCAAAACGGTTAGAAATTTAGTTCAAAATACCAAAGTTCGCTATGAAATATTACGAACCAACGCGAGTATTCCCATTCGATTTTAAAAAAAGGGCACATACATTTGTACGGCTGTTAAAAATTCGCTTGCTGAGAAATAAATTGATTCGAAAAGAATTTATTCAGTAGCTGATGGTGCTCCAAATAAGAAAAGGAAAGAAAAAAAAAAGATTTCATAAGTTTATTTTAAACAGATGTACAGTATTCAATTCTTGAACTCAACTGCGTTATTCACTTACAAGTTCTGTATTCTAAGAGTGGTTTAACATTTCTTGATAATGTAATAATGTTAATCACAAAAATAAGTCAACCTTATATCGTCGCATTCTTTAAATAAGCGAAAGTTTGAGGCTTTGTTGGATGAAGCCAACTCGGTGTATAATAGCTTACTAGCGCATAATAATATTCGCAGGTTGAGCCGTGGGAAAGTACTTTAAAAGAGTTTTAGACTGCTTGGCAGAAATCAAACCTACAAAATGTGTGTGTTGTGTGTGTGTGGGGGGGCTGAATAATATTCACAGTTTTTAGATGTTATGTGGTTCTCAAAATTGTCGTCTTTTACAAATAAACAAAAACAAATAAAACAATTGTCGTTATGATAGATATCTTTTGCGCTTTTGATGCTGGTTTGCACGTTTTAGGAATTATATTATTAAAAAAATACAGGTACTGCCTAATTTTAAACATTATATATATATATATATATATATATATACATGAGAAACCAGACGAAGAAAAAGTTATTGAAGAATGTATTTCCCCAACCAATTCGTCAATAAAGGAATTTTCAGTCAGATTTTCTCAGTTCAAAGAATAATTGGAAACGCTCGAGTTCATTATGTACCCTGATGTTACTTCGTTTGATAAACTGAACTAGTCCCAATTCGATTGGTAGGAAATTAAAGAATTTAAGATGCAACTGATTAATTTCCAGTCTAGTTCAATATAGATCCAAAAATGTATTGAAACAAGAAAAAAATTAGAATTGACCGAAACAGAAAGATTAACGAACAATATACGTAAAAATTCCAATAACGAAATTTTGGAAACATGGAATTCGATTTTAGACACATTTAACAATTTGGAGAAGCTGGCTCATGATATTTTAACTATATTTTCATCTACCTACGGCCTGAGAGTCATGATTTTGAGAAATGAACGAAATTAAAAACTCTCTTAGAAACCGTTTGGCAGATGACTCCAATTCAGCATGCATTCTGCCAAAAGAAGCATCTTGCAATCCTGATATAAGTTATTTGTCATCTAATCTGCAACAAAAGAATTCATACTAATGTTACTTTAATTTGAATGACAAGTATAACTAAAACTTTTACTACTATACAGAGCAAAATGTACTTTTTCGTAGTAAATAAAGGGTTGTTAGTATTTAGTTTTATTATTTTCCCAGTAATCACAAGTAAAAATTATTTGATTGCCCGTCCATATCTCATTAAACATTTGTTTAGAAAAAATGGCACGTTGTATCATAAAGGTTCACCAGCCCTGGACTACAGTATCTTAAATTGTAAAATAACAATATGAGTTATTTTTTAAAAAATTCAAAAATAGATGAAGAAACGTCTTTATCGAAAGGTATTCGAAAACATTAGTTGTTCATGCACTTCTAAGTGAATTCAATTGTCATTGAAAATATCCCACTTTTAAAAATTATTATTATTATTATTATTTGATTAACAATTTTTTCCCCAATCAAAGGGGGAGGGGAATACCAGAGGAAACAATTTAGGAAACCCAACTGTTGATCAATAGAGTATACAGAAGATTCGATTGATTTCTCGAGTTCTGTCTGAATCTTCTGAAAAGATTTTGATAGATTCATATAAATAGAGAAAAACCCTACTTTCGATCTATTTTGGTAGCCGGATGATACAAATACAAAGCTATCGATGAAATGAAATGCAGAGAAATGCGCAGAAGCAAAATTCATAGCAACCATTCGACCAGTCAACTAAAGCACTCTCGATCAATAAATAAGAATAACTGACCGTATATTATGAAACTGTAAATTAAACTCTAGAATTTCGGTCAATAAATGACATATTATACAGCATAGTAAAAAATACACTCGTCAAACAGATGTGCATATGTTTATAGAAATAAGTAGATAGTGAGATTCTGAGATAATTAAAAGAAAAGAAATATCTACAAAATGGTCGGGATAGGACGAGTTTCGTGGGATGCTTTGATTGAGAAATCAAATCTAATGGAAGCACATTTAATACCCTAATTTAAAATGGCAATATACCACGCCTAGATATCATGCTGCTACGAATACCACTGTTAAATGCACTTCTTATAAGATGTAGTTGTGTAGTCTGTGAACCCAATTATCTACATATAAATACCCAATTCTAGTCTATTTTATGTCAAACCAAAATTTTAATGACCTAATTTAGTGGCGCCATCTCAATTAATTTCATGTGCATTCCTCACAGCCATTCTCCCGTCTGGTATATTTTACAGTTGCGTTTGGCGAAATAGACCTCTGTGCTGCCATCTATTATTCAAAGAATAAGCTATTCTCAGAAATCAGATCCTTAAAAATATAACAGTTCGCATGACGTTCGTACATAACGAACTCAAAACGCGTGTTTTTGATTGAGAAATAACGAAAGAAGAAGAAGGGTAATTTTTTTAAATGGTAGATGCCGCCTTAATGACTTTTTTTAATTCTCTCATTAAAGATCTATACAATCAGAATCTAGTCTCCAGAAAAGACTTCAGTGGTAACTTTGCATTTTGAATTTCAATACATCGGATGGGGGGGGGGGTAAATTAAAAAACAGAAGAGAAGTGGTTATTAAACAAAATTTTACCATTCACATTTTAAAAAATTGATCTATATTAAGCTTCTGATTCAAAATTGTTGCCTGTTTGATGGAATAAAAATGTTATGTCTAAATATGAAATGGAGAGGTAAAAATTATTTTCAGGAAGGTTTCAATTCAATTTTGTTTTTTCATGTAAGTATAACATAATCAATGAAATAAATCATAATAGGTGTATATTATTACAAAAATGTGATAAAACTGAATTTTAAAATATAAAAATATTAATTCAATATCAAAATAATAAAAAATAAATTATTTGATTTTTTTTCTTTTAATATTATCCACATAATTAAGAGATTTCAATCAGTTAAAAATCGGAACATTTTTTTCAAGGGATAATTTATTTAGTATTAAAACGCAGCATCTGTATCGGTAGTGATTATAACCCTGGAATCGAACTTAATTTTCAAAGAGACATTGAAACTCTCTACCAAAGTCACAAATTTAAAATTAGTTACATTTCAATATCAAAAAAACGTGATATTAAACTTGCTAAAGTCTGCTCTCAAAAATACTTTAAAAATTCAAAAAGATTCAATACATATTCATCTAATTCAAAAGTACTACTTCTTTTATTTACCCCAGAGAACATTCAATCTTAATATTGTATTAAATTAAGGACGATCAGCTACTACATTCCTGTTTCTTTATAGAAAATTTCTTTAGGACCCAATTTATCGGGGAGCGCTTCGTAGGAAAAATCTTTAATATCGGAAACCAAAATCGCCTGGATAATAAATATTGAGTTTTAAAGTTGGGAAATTAATTGGAAATTCTTTTTACCAATATCGGAAACAAAAATCACATAAATGATTTAAATATGTCTGGAAACCTACAGAATGGACTTTTTTTAAACTGTGACTTTTCAATACTTTAAAAAATAATAGAGGTAATCTCTTTGATAAAAAGAAATCTCACTAAAATTGCTTGAATAACTATTTTCTTTTGAATTATGTATTCAAATTTCTTCTAATTTTTCATTCATTAACATTCATTATATTTTCATTCATTTGATTCATTATATTTTCTATGTAATAATTTCAATTTACGAGTTCTCGATTTTCTTCCTCTGCTTGGGAATTTTAAAAAAATTAAGAAGTTCTATTATAGATGTTGATTACAAGATCGAAGTCAGAAAATGTTTTCGAAATAACTGTACTATCCAGAACAAGTAATTTAGAAAATTTATAAAAAAGGTTAAAGAAATAAGTAAATGTATTTTATGATTTTTTGAAGTAACTAAATCGCATCATTTCACGAGATTAATACGATTAGATGAGATTAACTCTCCAATTCCCATCGATTTTTCACTATTCTAAATGAATTGGTAGATTATTTTTATTATTTATATACAGCTTGTTCAAAAGTCCAAAAAAATTGGCAACGAATCGAGTTATAACTTAAATGGCATACTATACTAATATTACCAAATAAATTGAATAGATTAATTAGACGTTACAATGGCAAGACATAACCCCCCCCCTCCAAAAAAATGTTACGAACTGACTTATTGTTTAAATAGAATACTATACTAATATTGCCAAATTAATTGAATAGATAAATTAGATGTTACGATGGCAAGATATTTTTCTAAGTTGCTCCATTTGATTAAATCCGTTTGGTATGATTAAAAACCGAGCAAACTAACAGGTTGAAAACGCTTACGAATTATTTAGGTTTAACTAAAGGAGAGATAGGGTTAACAAAGCTAAACAGACAATGGCAGATTCCAATAATTCTTGAGTCGATTTAAGTTAGGAAAGAGTTAAAGAATACAATAACATTCTCCGTCATGAAAACGTGGACTGGGTCAGGGAGATATTAAAATCATAAGCGTTGAAGACTCGAGTCCCTGAACTGTAAAATGAGCTTTGAAGCATATGCGAGAAGGTTGATAAATTATGGAGGTAATTCTTTTTTGCCGTCGATTGAATTGATGCACGAGTGGCATAACATTAAAGCATCGAGAAGGGTGATGCATTTTTCCCATCAAAATTCCATCATGTATTAACCCCACTGCAGTGTTATGATAAGTATTATGATAAAGTGGCTTTATGCCTTTAAGTCAAAATGAACTTCGTTTTACGAAACTTTTCTTAAATTTAATCATAATTTTTTTAAAAAAACTAACTTTAAGATATTTCCTCATTGCATTAATCTATTAAAAGGCATATTATTCAACAATTTCTTGCTGCGATACATGCTTAAATTATTTAAAATTTACAGAATATATATATTAGATTTTTTTTTCAGAGTACATTACTATATAGGAGAATCGTGATCAGGGCCCGATTTACACAAATTGGGCTCCGGGCCCAAAACTTTTTGGGCCCCCCTCTGCTTTACTACTTTAGTAATGAAGGAAATTCTTTAAAGAAGGAAACGTAAAATAAATTTTTTATTCGATTTGGTGGCCCCACTTACGTTGAGGCCCGGGGCAACTGGCCCGTTTGCCCCTGCCTTAGTCAAGCTCTGATCGTGAATTAGAATGGATATCTTCACCGGTTTTATTTCTAAGCAGTATATTTCAAAAACTTATTTTAAGTTTCTAAGAGTTAGTTCTGTTATTCCTAAGAATCCTACACCTAAAATAAAATGGAAAATAATTCGATTTCGCTTAACCAAACTGTTTTTCATTTGATTTTTATAAATGTGCCCTAGTCTACTATGTAATGGTAAAAAGTATATGTATGTATATCATGTATATTTTCATACATTTTACCTTCCTGCATGTTATTATTATTAATAATTTTTCAAAGTTGAAAATCTTTGTAAACGGTTTCATTTTAATATCATTTCTTATATGCTTGTAAATTCTGTATAAAAGTATTTTTGTTTTGCTTTTTCTCTGTAAATTTTTGATATTTAAATAAAATTCCCGGACATGACCATTACACTGTTCAGTGACCAGAATGGTCAGAGATACGGGAATATGAGACGGCGTTTCGTTCTGTTACACTACCTTGTATTGTTAATTCAAATCTTTAATTTATCACTTTTAAATTTTTATTTTGATGTGTTATTTTCCCAAGTATCCATTACAATTGAATTAAAGTTGATTGGAAGTTGATGGGATCATTCATGTCCATGAAAATAAATTTCCAAAAATACAGCTTTTAAATTTTTATAAATAATACTTCGAATTATTCGAAAATTCGAATAAATAAAAACTGGATCTAAAAATAGTCACAGTAAGAAAATGAAAATTATAAGAAAAAATTGCATTAAGGAATTATTTCAGATGAAATACAATTTTAATAAATAACATGCAAAAAAAATAAGCAATAGCAAATTTTAAAACATAAAATGATAGTATATTATCATTTAAAAATAATAATTTAAAGAAATACGCAAGCAATAAAATAAATAAATAATAGAAGCACTTTAAAGGTAACAAGTTAAAAAAAATAGTAACGAGTACACTTTTACATCTAACGAGTTCAACTTTTTGTAAATGTAAAAAAATATCTTTCGTTGATTGACAGACAAATGTGCATCAAATATGAACAATTTAACAAATAAAAACATTTCAGTTTGTATTAAGCAAAAGAAATACGATTTATAGACGATAATTTAACACTATGTTAATAGTAAATTATAGCATATGGGGAAAAAATTTCGAAACCCGATAATACGAATTTAAAATGTTCCAATTAACCAATTTTCACCGTATTTGCAATGTACAACCACAATTAGGAGCATACAGTTTACTTGGAGTATTATAGAAGTCTGGATAAATGTCATCAACTGAACGGAGTTAAATGATTTTATTAATAAATGTTTAAATCTGCAAAATTTGAAGGCTGAAAAATATTAACTGAAAAATTTTAACGTAAATTTTATGTACAAAAAATACTTTAACGATAGTAAGGCTGCATATTAATATCCAAAAAAAATTAAAAATTAAAAATGTAATGGCACAACAATATGCGCATAAATTTAAAGTGCAAGCTACTCATACGCGTGCCTATTTTAGTATTAAGCATCTGTAATCATTGAAAACTCAAAATGAGAGCAAGCAAAATGCAACAAAATACCCCGTCATCAGTCTATGTCGTAATTAGTATTTTGGCGAACTGATTCAGATACGTGATATGAAATAACTTTCGTATTAAATACACAGTTTCATTACACAGAATAATTATGTTGGTTTTGTACGCTAAATTGAGTTTTTAAATATGTAATAATATTTAATTCTCAATATAATTTTCTCAATATACAATCAAAATAAATGTTCTAATAATTCGAATTCCAGCTCCACTTCAACTAACTTCTAAGTTACGAAATCTATTATTTTCCCACAATGACCAAAGCTTAGTACCAGCAAATTCATTTCTAAAACTATACAAGTTTTAAATACTTTTTCAGGGTCTTCTCCCCCCCCCCCCCTATTCTTGATAACAGATTAAAATTGAACTATTTCGTTAAATCATAAAGAATAAAAATTATTAAACAACTCCATGCTTGTTTCTTAAAAGAATATTTTACATATATATAAATTAATAATTGTTGGTGTTGTTCATAGAAATATAAATTTCTATAAATATTCAAAAATCGTATTTTGAATTACATATGAATGCGATGAAACATCACAGAACTTTCTTTGCACTACACAACTTCATTTGCCACTAATTGATATCAAACAATTAACCAAAATCAGTGGTTTTGAAACAACCCTTAGCGATTCCTATTTGAATATAATTTTGAATTCAACAGGTGGAATTAAAATACAGAGGGAGAAAAAAAAATGCCCTCATTAGAGAAAGCAATAAAAAAAATTGGGGGTGTACACAAAAAAGAAAGGAAGGGACATTTTTTTACAGCCTTGCGGTAAATTGCATACCAAACACAGAAAGTACAAAAGAAAAAGAAAAAAGAAGAAAAACGCTTACGAGTTTTTTACACGTTCTTTTCTAGGAGCAATTAAAAGTTTTGTTACAAGCAGCAGCAGTTTTTTTTATCACTATTTCTGAAGTAATTAATAAAAGAGCGATACAAATAACTCCGAATTTATAGCTGTAATTCCCTAGAGGGTCTCTTAATCCCAATTAAAATGGAAAACGTCAGCCAAAAAATAGTTAGGAGAAATTGGAAAAAAGGAACAAATTGGACCTTTCAAATGGAACAAAAAAAGAAAAATCGATTTCAAGATGACGAACATAATCGTCTAACTGGTAATTACAATACAGCGGCATGAAAAAGGGCAGGTGAATTCCCTTCCAATTTAAAAAAATAAAAATCTCACCCACTGAATGGTAATTAAGATATGATTAGGTATAAGATTAAGGAATGGAGATAAAAAAAAATAAAATTGAAGTTTTTCAAAGAAAGTACAGTAAAAACTCTCTAACGTAATTTTCTTCTGAGGAACGGTTTCAAAACGATATGTTATCGAATGTCGGTTCAAATTGCGATAAACCATTTGCTTGAAAGATATCATATAAATGTATAAGTCTATTTTTAATAAAATTTCATAATTAGTGTAATATTATATCTATAATGTCACAACGTATAAATAAGTTTGAATATTCTAACTTTTATATCATTGAGTATAATTGTAAACAATAATTCATGAATAATGTTTATTTTTTATTGTACCAGACGTCAATACAAGGGCTGATGAAACATTTTTCACAGGAATTAGCTACAGTTTTAAAGTAATAAAGAACAAGAATTTATTTTTTCTCTTCTATATATATATATATATATATATATATATATATATAAGTCTTATAACACTCAGTAATGACGAACTATTAAATTTATTATATTGTAATGTGTTTATTTATATAATACAACAGAAAGCACTTAAACTAGATAAACATTCAAATTATTCACAAAATTTTAATCTCGCGTGTTTGGATACATATCCCCAGACTGGTTTGTATCTCATTTCAAATTAACTCCCACTCTTTTTTTTTTCCTCGATAACTCTGTTCTTTCGGTATAATGCTTCTGCCAAAACAAACAATCGTTGTTTGGACTTTACATGGTTTCGTTGTCAAGCCGGGTGAGTTAATGAATTTTGATGCCCCAAATATATTGAAAACTCCTACTTATCAAAGTAAAACAGTTCTAAAAAAATTACTATCTGAAGCCTTTCATTTTAATTTTTTTAAACAAACATGTTATAAAATTGCCTAGAATCAAATGCGAGACAATTCGTAACATAGGAAATTTACTAACACGATAGGTTTGAAATTTTTTTTTGTTTCAAAAGTTATCAATAAACTTTACACCACAATTAATTAATGAAAATAAAAATATTTTCCCTCCGCAGTACCAACAACAGACTAGCGCTTAGAGCATTAATATTCCTACTCTACAGAGAATGTTAATAATAATAATTATTTAATAATAACTTGTAATTTTTAAATATCCTCTTTTATTAGTGTTTTAAAAACAGTAGAATTTTTTTAAATAAAAAATGTAGAGGCCGAAACCAAATTTTAAAAACTTAAGGCGCTGAAAATGATTCTATGGGGCGATTAAACCACAACGAATGTGATTATAAAGAAGCTTTCTACACAATTATTAAAAAGTAAATCTTAATAAAAATAAAAGGCACTGCGTCCGCGTATGTATATTCAGCATTTTCTTCTAAACAACTGAGCTGAATTCAAATTTTGCCCGATGATTATATAAGACATGAGAAAGAATATTGTCAATATCTAAAAATACAAAAATTAATTAGATAATTAGTTAATTAGGAAACTAAAAAAAGTGTCTTTTTTTATTACACGTTCAGCTGCTCTAACGCAATTTTAAAATTTCTCTTTTTCTTTTAATAGTCTTTCTTTAATGCTTTTATTAGTCTTGAAGTAGTGATTTAACCATGCTTAGAACTAAGCTTTAGTCAATTGCTAAAAAACAAATACATCCTTTCTTTTGTTTCAGCGTTTGTGAACAAAATTTATAGTACTAATGTAATAAATATTAATAACAAATGAAGAAAATTAGCAAACCGATTACTTTTAAAAATCGTCCGGTTCAACTGATATTCTGATAATGGTAAGCAGACAATCAAGATTTCAGATGATAAAAATAATAAAATAGATAAAATAATTTTTATATAAACTATGCAGGTTTAAACAAAATCATAAAACCGCGAGAAAAACTTTATTTTACTTTTAATACTTTAGAAATACTCGGAACGGAAATTTTGATCTCATTTATGATATACTAGTTAAAAATTACTTAGCTTTAAAATTATAATAAAATTATTATAATATTATAATTTGGTACAGTAAAAAAAGAGTATTTAAAAATATTTTTTAAATTTTAGTATTCCAGAACTTCCTGTAAAAAATTGTTTAAAAAATCCACGGAATTACAGTTTTTTAGCAGTCTAAAAAAGAAAATTATACGTCGAACCCATCAATGATTCAGCACAGGTAACAAATCTACCATCATTTATTCGCGTCAAGGTTTTCTTGTGAATTCTTACAGAGATACGCTATAGGAGTTCTCATTAAGTCACAGTGATCTCCGAATCTTAATTGCTGAAGGCGACTTGAAATGATTCGCCTCAGTTACATCATTCCTCATGCTGGTTCATTCAAACACTGTGTAACCATGCCAACATGGGATTTCCAATTGACGAGTAAACAAAATTAGAAGTTATGAAATTTCTTTGCAATAGGTGCAACTACCTTAGAGGCTAAAGCGCAGCAAAAACGAAAACTATAATAAAATAAACAAGCATGAATAAAGCATATTTCAAAATCCTGCATTAATCCCCTTTGGACGATTATACTCCGCTAAGGGGCTTTGACAACGAGTAAGAATAATTTTTTTGAGTTCTTTGTTATGTCGTTCATCATTCTGTAATTTTTTTTCCGAATGTCGACTTTCATTTTGTTTTGAATTGACTATTTTGGTTTAATCCGAAATGATATAGATTTTTTGATACATTATTTAATAAAAAATAACTTTCTTCTCATCCTCTATCTGCCCTACTTTGGTGAAATCAAAATCGCTCGCGCATGCGCAAAAGAGCAAAGGGTTTCATTATTGGAAAACAGACAGTCATATACATGAGATAAAAAATATTTGTTGACATTTTTAAATACTGCATTGTGTCTAGTATGAATTATCGTTTAAAATTACTCTAGCTTTTTTGATGTACCATAATTAGATATAAAATTTGCATTAAAAACAGTAGCAATTGAACTTTCTTACCTGAAAAGAAAGATAAAGTCGCATGTTTCACACCAAAGAGAAAAGAAACTTTTGCAACAGCCCCTGATAAATAGAGCTGCAAAAAGTCGATTATTTATCGATTTATATATTTGTTTCTGTGGGCGTTCTAGTAACCAACAGCATTTTCAGTAAGATTAATTAAACTTGCTTTTTTCGTGGTTTTAACCGGCACATAGGATATGATAAAGATCACTAAGTTGTAAATATGAGAAAAAAACTGATGGTGTTGTTTTTAAATGTTTCATTTTTTAAACGTTTGTAATAAGATAACATAAAAACTCAAATGGAAACGATTAACTTGACGTCACAGTTTCATGACAAATGTAGCTAAGAATTTGATTTAGCACCAAATTACATGCTTTTTATACTAAAAAGTAATGTCATGTCCTTTTTTTCCCTCTTGCAAAATCGGCAACGGACTCCAAAATCGAATCAGTACAGCTGGATAATGACATCAGAATTCAATCTCAACATACATTCCATTTATACTAGGTATTCAATGTATGAATCTTTAACTCCTTCACTACCTATCAAATTTAGAGTATTTTGGCTTGATGGTCCAGATATTAAGGAAGAAAACGAACACTGAAATTAGATGTCCTTTTTGGCATTTTTGGTACAGATGCTTACCTCCAGATATCTTATAACAGATAATGATTCTATACTAAAAATTAAAACAATTAGTTTTCACGGCTACTTTAAGATATAATTATAATTTGTTTTTTAATAAACCTCCTAAATTCAACATTTTTTTTCTATTTTGCTTAATGTAGATAAGTGCGAATTATAAAATATAAATAACCACGGAAATACGGAATACCTTTGTTTTAGAATATAATGTATTATTCTATATTTTTTAATTTTATGTATAATAAATCTGTCTTTTACAATTTACCATCCACTGGTTACATTTAAAACTTCGTTGAAATAGTATTTTTCACAGTCATAAAATGTAAATTAAATTTATAAAACTGAGAGCCAAAGCAGACAAATATAATCTCTGGAAATTTACGTTTAAAAGCATTCATTCAATTAATGCGTCGCAAGAATAATTGTATTTAGCTTCCGTGACGTATGCAATTAGAAGAGAAAGGAGCAACGCCCAAAGCAAAATTTAGAGCTGCAAATTTTCAGTAATTAATCTGTAATGAAAGCAGAATAAGGTTAATTCGAGCATTAAAGCTAAGCATTTTATATAAAATCCGTGCACCCAAACAACTTTAATTGCTAACCTAATTAAATTATTCACTCTATTTATAGACTTAGCTTCATCCTCTTTGCATTAAAGAAATACTTGATTAGAATAAAACTCATCCCTATCAGAGATATCGAACGGTAATTGATATATGAAAGAGAGATATCAGATATACTTTTTATTTCATAATTACAGATGATATAATTCCGAAATTCCAGATTAATTACGTTTGTCGTGAACAGCAAACCACTAAAATTATTTCAAATAAAACGAAAAAATTATCATCGTTCGTTTTAATGTATTTAAAATAAAATAATAATAATATTTTACCGTAAATCGTTACATTTAAAGCAGATATTCGATATTGGTGTAGAGATCAAAAATTTAATATCGAGGGCACAGGCACAGTACTTTTGTCAGCTTTTTCAATTTAGTAGTTAATCATAATTCATAAAATAATATTTACACATAATCAAATGATTTAAATGTATTTATTTCTGTTCATCATTAATGAATGCTTCCTTTTTTTTTTGTTCTTTATCCAAGTTTCCCATATATTTCAAAGGTCTGGATAGTTAAATAGACAGAGTAAAGGGATTCCACAATTCGGAAAGGGGTTGGGGTGGGCCAAAGAATTCTGATATTTTTGAGATATCTTCAAAGTACTAGATTAATTATGAATTTTTATTTCATTTATAAGAATAGCATACTTGAACTTATTTAAATAAAAATAAAATATCATTTTGGAAAATTATTCTAACAATAATGCTGATTAATTATTTTTTTAAAGGTAACTAGTGCGTTGATTTATAATTTTAAAAATACAAGCTGCTTTATAAGAAAATGGCAATTCAATAAACAAAAAGTTTTAAAATTTTATTAATTTTTTTTATTATTCACTTAATATTATTTTTTAATTTTTAATTTTTTATAAGGGAAATAGTGAAATGATTCACGAAAAATGGCCTGAAATCAAACGTTTTGTTATTCCGTTTATCAAAATCCGCTGCTTAAAAATTCTCACATAAAGATTAAAATTAAAATCAACAATATATATATATATATAGACAGAAATATATATATAAAAAATGTAACAGAACATGTGTAACAAATAGATATATATTTATATTAGTTCAATAAGTTCACGGGGGAGGGGGAGGAGAGATTTGCATTTCCTAAAGGTTTCTAGATGTCTAAAGCTGGTCTGATATTTAGGGTAATTATAAATTGTTGGGCTGCTTGGAGACAGGAAAGGAAAATAATTAAGATCAAGCATTTTTAATTTCGAATATTTCGATTTGTTATTATATACGCTGCATTTTATAACAAAGAAAAAGCATTTTGAAGAAGTAGAACGCATTTTGAATAATTATACTAAATTTTTATTAATCAGTTGTTTCAGAATACTACAGAACAGGTGTAACATATAGAAACGAGTTCTTAAAAAAACAAAAAACAAGTGTTTTGGGGGGGGAGGAAGGGGAAAGGATTTTTAAGAAGGGCGAAAGTATAGTCAGTACCTTCTTGGGGATGTTAGGAACTATTTCTGATATGCTTCATGAATGACTCTTCATATGAATGCCAGAATTTTGCTCCAAGTTTCATACAATTTTCATTAACAAATAACAACATGCATAAATAAAAGCATTCAATGGGTTCCAGTTTTTGACGGTTAGGTTTGTAACAAGAATCAATGATGATAATTACAAATAAGAATCAAGTGATGCATATATCTTCGAGCCTGTAAGCTGTAATTACACAACCATAATTTAACCCTGCAACTGCTTATCCCGCGATTTTCGCAGGCTAACAATCACTCCATTTTCTATTGCAATCCATATTTTTCAGCTTACTGTGTTTATTTTTACGATTAAAGATTTTTATTATATCATATTATTGTCATGCAACATATAATATCAATTCTATTTGTTTAAAACAATATTTGAACTTATTTGTAAATGTCGCATTTAAATACTGATTTTTAAAAAATGCGCAGTCAAAGGCTTAACTTCCATCAGCAATTTCATCTATTCCTGAATAAGTTTAATTAATATAGGACTTGTAAATGAATGGATTCCGACCATATTAGAGATCATGAAAATTTTGATCTATAATATACAATTTTGTTCAATTCTTCCATCATTATTCAGAGCAGAATCATCCATATTTAGTTGTCTCTTTGAAAATTCATCAAGTTTAGTTTTTCCTTTATAATTAATTTTTCCTAACTATAGTTAATTTCATTATGTAACTGGATTAGAGAAGAAAAAATTCTATCCTTAATTAGCACAAGGCTCCTTAAACTATGGATTCTAAAACCGTGGAGTCATGCAAGCAAGCTTTGACTGATTATGTATACTTTTGACTCATTTAAAGCATGAATTTGATAGGTAATGCATTTTTGACAGATAATAACAATATTATTTACAGCAGCATCGACTAAATTTGGTTATCTCGTTAGAAATTATTAGACATCATAAGATTTTCCATTATTAGTAATTAATTCTTCATTAACATGTTTCATTCTTGGATGTAGATTCACACACGAAAATAATTTCTGAGTTGAGAAAAGATCATTTGGAAAAAAGAATTAAAAAAAAAACTGACATAATACAATATACCACAGCGACATATTAACACTCTTTGTATTTTCCAAGAATGATAAAAAATTAACTATAAAGGCAACTTATTAGTCAAAATTTCTCTATTCTTCATTGACAAATCATCCCTTATTAATGTAAAATGATTCAGCATGATTTTGAAAATTGTTTGACTGCTTTGCTGAATTTTTTTTAATGTATCCTCATTTATTCCCCCCCCTCCTTGTATAAAATTCCAAGTTTACCAAAATATTTATCTGGTTTCAGAGGGGGGGAAGCGTAATTACGGAGAAAGAAAAAAGTAATGACAGATCACAAGTTTTCCAGGACTTGGTTTTCAGTTTGCTGTCACGTTTAACAAGGCCTTCTTATATAACACCTTCTATATTTGGATGTTTAATAGGCAGTTACACAACAGCTTGAGGTCAAACAACTAGCCGATCATTCATTAAAAAAATATGCTAAAGATGTCCAGACCTTTACCATACCGTAAAAATCACGCCTGATTAATTTGATGCCCGCAAAGATTTGTTTAAAATAGTAGTCAAAAATTATACTAATCTAGAGTTTTTCGGAAGATATTACTTTACAAACGAAAACTTTAACTTACTTGTGATATCTGAGGATAAACATTTTAGTTATTTGAATCAGTCAAAAAAAAAAAAAAAAAAAGGAGTATGAGAGTTTCTAAGAATTTTTTATCATTCGAAAGAACAGTTAACTCCATACAGAACAATTTCTTATTTTTAACAAAATTTCTGTAATTCTATAAATATGAGAAGGAATGCCTAAAAAGTAACAGAACTTTTTATTTAAATTGAAATTAATTAATTTAAATACTAAATGTTTGGTTAAAATTCCTGTTTTAAAAAGTTTTCAACGTTCAAATAAAAAATGTATTATTAATCAATCATCAAATAATTTAAGCTCAGTTTTTTTTAAGGCAAAAAATATCACCCATTTCAGTAAAGTGTTAAAATTATGTCTGATAGTCAGTAAATTTAGACAGAATTAAAAAAAAAATTTTTTTTTCGAACTCAGGGTGGAAGATACA
Source organism: Argiope argentata (assembly GCA_026289955.1). Lineage (NCBI taxonomy): Eukaryota > Metazoa > Arthropoda > Arachnida > Araneae > Araneidae > Argiope > Argiope argentata. The sequence continues at coordinate 99,714 of JAOUZG010010351.1, read as the reverse complement.
GAATTATCTACATCTCAAGATTGAGTTATTTCAACACAGAAAAACTTTCTTTTGGATTACAATATTCCATACACATGACAAAAATTTCAAATATAATAATAATTATTATAAATGAAGCACAGAAAAGTTGTAACACGTTAAGTTTTAAAAAGTTATGCATCAAACATATAAAAAAAAACCGTAATATAATATATAATCGAAAAGTTTAAGAATTAAATAAATTAAAATTTTCCTTTTCACAACGTGATAATTGTGAGTAAAAAAGTTTAAAAGCTTTCAAAAACGAACGATCAAATAAGCATTTTCAGAATTTAATAAATAAGTGTCAAAAAGTTAAAATTTATTTCCATGTTAGAAGAAAATGGGTTTGAAACTATAGTTTTATTTAAACAGAAATCAGAATTAAAAAAAAAAACATGACTCGCATCTTCATCTATATATTTTGAAAGTAATATCATATGTATTATATATCTCGCATCTTCATCTATATATTTTGAAAGTAATATCATATATATTATATATATATTCAGATTTTTAACTTCAGAAATATATTCACATGTTTCCTTTTAAAATTAGAACCTCACGATATTGTTGTTTCAAACTAAAATATTCGGTTAGAATAAATTACATTCCGCTAAAAATTGGTTGTAAAAACAAAGTATCAGAAAAAGATTTTATGCTTACATTTGGAGAGGGAAAAAAAACGAAGTCGAAAAGAACAACATTAAATTATCACTCCGCAAAGCAAAAAATATATACACTAAGAAAAAAAAAGTGTCACAGAAATTCTTTTGAAACATGTTTTAAAAAAATGCATATTAAAAAAGTTACAAATGCTTTCTTCTGAAGTTATTCCACATGAAAGAAAAAAAATATCTTCAAAAGAAAGAAATCAACTTTTTTCAAAAAATGAAAAAGAAAAGATATTTTGCATCCAAAACTTCTTCTAAGATAAAATGAAAGATAAAAAAGCATAAATAATCGCAGGAATATTCTGAAACTGGATTCATTTGATCAGAAGTCTAGTGATTGAGATAATATTGCAAGAACTCTGCCACACACGTGTCCTCCCCCCCTGCAACTCCCTAGGCCACCCCCACCTACCGAGAGCCCTGATAGATAATTTTTTTCCAGCTCCGAAAAAGGAAAAGTTTCTGCATAATTAAACAGACGGTAGTTTATTTTTTCTCTTTCTTTTTCTTTCCCCCTCTTCAACCCCCCACGCATCAAAACTATTTTTTTTTCTTTCTAGAAAGAAGGAGAAAAGAGGGCAACATCTCCTTCCAAAGTCGAAATCGATTATTCTTTCTCAAAAATTGCAAAAGATATTCCGGAGGAGAAAGTTTCTTCATATTTAAAACAGTCAAATGAACAGAGGCAGCTATGCATAAACGCAATAAGCAGGAATCGAGAAGGGAGGGCCAGTGAATAAAAGGAATCGATCATTTTATTTTTCATTTTCTTCTTTTTCTTCAGCTTCGCTACACCTCTCACACAGATTCCCCTTCCTTCGTATAGAATGCGAGAAATAAGTCATTTCGAAAGAAAAGGAACTTTTATGCATATAATTATAAACAAGGGAAGTTTTAAAATACAGGGTTGTGTGTAGTTCGGCTTTAGAAATCTCAAAGGAGAAAAGGTCTACAGAATAAAGAGCAGATGCGTGCATTCTACTACCAATGTTGAAAGAAGGTGTATTAATCTATGCCACTGCTTTTCTTCCCCCCCCCCCCAGCATTAGTTGTAACACCTGCCTTGATGTTTAAAAAAAAGATCCCGGTTTTAAAAATAATTCGCCCACTAAAATAAACTATTCAGAAATCAATATATGTTTATAATAATATTTTCAAATTTTTTCTGCGCACAAGTATCTTTTTGGACGAAAATTTTTTATAAGAGATTTTTTTTATGCTACTATAACATAATATAAAAACAAAATAAACATTAATGATAAATGAGTTTCAATAAAATAGTTACTTTATACACCATAAAATAAAGAATTACCAAAGATTGTTTTCATTATCATTTTTTTTTTCTAATACAGAAGAATGAGATAGAAGATTTTTTTTCAAAGATTTCGTAATCCCCAAATTATAAGACGCAGCATCGGCAATGTGTTTTCTTCAATTGATGCAAAATTCTTTGCCAACATCATAAGTCACGCCTGCCTTGATATTAGAGAAATGTTTTCAACTTTGAAAATAAGCATCTCAGTATTCATATGTGGTATTTATAACATTTTTACATATTTTGTGCTGTAGACTGAATTCGTGGAAGGAGTATTTAAAAAAATCTGAGGTTTTCCCCAAATTTTACTGCATTTCTGAATTCTGGTTTGTTAAAAGTAAAATATCATATACCATATGTTAGGCATATTTTTAGAAAATATCGATTTCCATTCCCAAATTTAAACAAATTTGAATCTAGTTTGCTCAGTTATGTTGGGTGATTAGAGTTAAATCAGTAACAGAGAATACATAAAAAAACATCGTAAAACTGACACATCTTGGCGAGAAGTCACAAAGTGCATAGGAAAAAAATATGGTAGAAAAAAAAAGAGAAAGAACAACAACACGTGGTAAAATCGATATTTCTTACAGTAAAAATCCATCCTAATTTGCGAATTAATTAAACTGACACTTATTTGCTTATGACTATTGTTAACATCTAATGCCCTTCTATACCAGATAGAAGTCGTAATTCATAAGCATTACGCTTATAATAATATTAAATTCATCATTAAGATGTAACATGCTTATATTAGGGACGTTTTATTTACGGTTCATTTCAAAATGTTTTCACATTATTCGTTTTTCAAGTGCCTGTCCACAAGATTTGGCCTTCTCATGACCAATAGTGTTTTCACGACAATACCAGAATAGGGTACTCTAATTCTACCGCTTAGTACAGACTTAAGGGCAGATTCTGGAAAGTGCATCTCTTTTTAAAACATTTAGTCAACTACAAAAGATCCTTGTAGTTTAGAATCAACGATGGCAATCAGCTAAGCCTGCACAGTTCCTTATCAACAGCACGCGATGCAACATCTCTTTTGAAAAGACGTTAGTTTTGAAAGAAATACTTTCCTCAAATAATCTATTAACAAGCATTTACAGCACACAGGAAACTATTTTGGTTAATAGTTTCTTCGATATTCTAAATGAAAATCTCTTCCTCTTTCCCGTCTATTTAGGAAATGTTGCTAATTTTGAAAGTAATGTGCGCGCTTAACATAATTAATATGCAATCATAGTAAGTAGAAATGATTTTAGTAAATATGTTTTCTATTTTAAGTTTTTATCATATCATAACATTATGTTATTTTGTGAATGAGGTTTGTGGCGTTAAACAAAAATCCGTAGGCGAAAAATTGAAATCTTATTATCTGCACGAGCATCTCAAAAAAAAATCAGCTTTTCATAACGGCGTTGCCATTGCATTTACAAAAGCTCTGATTAAAAAAAATAGTTAATTACTATAGCAAATAAAACCTAGAAAAATGTCATTTTGAACACGTGATTATATGAAATGAAATAAATAGGAAATGTGATATTTTTTAAAGCAATAAATGCGAGACAAAGTTTTTTTTATTGTTTGTAATACTAAAGTTACTTATTCAATGAAACAATTAATTGAATAAAAATATAATTTAACTTGCCCGTTCAAGAAATCATGTTCTGACATGATACAATGAAATATGCATAGTAGATTTCATTTTAATCTTTATTATTATTTTTTCTTATTTGTGTTACATAGCAGTTTATGACAGTAGGAGCATAAAATTTTTGGTCCAGATAACTTTCGGAAATCCAACTATGTAATATTCTGTATGATAAATTTCTCAAGCTTTCAAGATAAAAATAAAAAGTAAAAAGATATCATTTGTAGGGCAAATTTTTAATATTAGACGCTATTTAAATAAACTGACTAGGATTCGTAATTTTTTATATACTAAAAGAATAGTTCTTTCCTTCACTCTGAAATTAGCAAAAGTAAATTTTATGGAACAGACAGTAACATACAGTGAAATATTTTCAAGAGAAAATATTGCTTAATGTAAATGTAACTAATATAAGGAGATTAAGAAACATTCGTTATTATACTCGATTTATACCATTTAAATAAAAAAAAAACATTCAACAAATAAAAAATAACAAAGTTGAAATTCACAAAACACAATGTTTAATATTTTTTTTCTCAAAATATTTGAATTTTATTCTTGAGGTAGCACATATCTATTTATTTCTGATATTAAATTTGCATTTTTTTAAATAAATATCTAGAAATTATTAACAAGACGTAAACGGCTTAAATTAATGCAAGATTTTCAATTCAATACTTTATACGATTATTTCGCTTGTATATTTCAGTATTTTTATATAATTTATAACTAGTAAGTTTAATCAATTTCTTTGTTTCATTCCATAATATTCAAAATCTATTTTCATGCTTTTCTTTTTAATAGCAATGTTCTTGTACTTTTGATCCAATATTGACAAAAATAATAATAAAAAAAATTACAGCTTAATATTTGAATATACATTAGAAAACTCATGCTTCATTTTCCCACTTCTGTTAATTAAGTAACAGTTTAATGTAATATTTAACTTTATTAACATTTACTGTATACTGTATTGACAAAAAAACACAGTTCCAATCTTTCATTCTCTCCCACACACAATACGAAACAAATCAATAGAGGACGCACGAATTTTGCAGCTCTAAGCAGTACATATTATGCGACCTTTTCTTCCGTAAGATAGTCAGTTTAGTTTCATATTTCAGCAATTTTAATATTATAATGATTTTAAGTCAATATTTTTATTTTTTATTTTTTATTGATTTGTGAAGGTTTTTATTCAATTCCTACTATTAGTTTACATTCTTCCTATATATCTTGTTTCAATTTTTAATCATCAATAAAATACTTTTTATTTATTCACTCAGGTTCAAATGCATTTTTAAAAACTTGTAGCGGATGGCACTTGATTTTAATATCGTTTGTTTTTCAAATATTAATTCATTAATTAAGTTTAATTAATTTTTAATACTTTAAATAGAGTGTAAGCAATTAGTAAGGAAAATTGAAATCAGCAGGCTCAATCGGTAAAATGCAAGAATTTCAGTATTTTTCAAGTGATGGTGAAGAATGCGAGTTCAATTATTGCGAAAATCAATTGCTTATATTAATTGTAATTATTTAATAAAAAAGTAACAAAAATAAAAATTTTCTTTCTTGACCTAAGAAGGAATTAGTTTAATTTTTTTTACATTACTTGTTTATTTATTATAACTCCAAGACTATCCGGCATTCGCGTCTGTACACAAGGTTTTAGAAGCAAATGTTCGATAAAATGAATATTCCAATAATTAAGTGAAGGGCAGGAAACAAAGAACCTGACTAATCATAATTAATAATTTGATAAAATGTTATACTAATAATTTATCATTTATAGAATCACTATTTTTTACAAACTTATTTATTAGGTTACTAGGAAAATCCCAAGGTTCGATCTTAGTCTAGCTGTACTGGGCGGCTAACTATTCAGCCTAATTGGAAAACCACCCATGAAACGAACGTAAATGAATGTACTGTTTGCTTAACAGAAGTAAGGGGATAAAAATTACGTTTTATTCGGTATGTTAATATAAGAAAAGAAAAGAGACAAAAAATACAAAAATAAAATGAATGAACACCTTGACAGCTTTGTAACTCACTTTGTTGTTGCAACAGTTGACTGTAGATAAAAAGCAAACTACATTTCATTTACATTTTATTAACACGCCCGATGCAGCTTTCCTTTTGCACATTCAAACTTCATTTAACTATAACTTTTCTCATACACGATGTGGTTATAGGTAAACTAACTTTTCGCAGTATATATCGTGTGATGAGATAACTACAGCTGGATGGGTGAATTTTCAAATTTCAAGTTCGTACAGTTAACAACAAATTGACAGCGAAATAAGAAAATACTGTATTGATAAAAAATATTCAACATTTACAGAAAAAAAAAACCAATATATAGAATTTATTTTTAATACTAAGTGCTTTTATACAAGCTATTCATTTCGTACTGAGAACGGATAGATATAAACGATTTTAAACATTACATTAATCCATAGTAAATTACTGAAAAAAGAAAATATTAGCACACCTGCAATTAATTAACTGCCGAACAGCCCACTTCTTACACCAGGATGTAGAGACCAAGGCCTGCACTAGATGTTCCGTTCCACGATGCTCACAAGATTACGTTCTTTCCCAATGCCAAGTTACAACCAGTAAACCAAGGAGTCTCAACGACCGTGAAGGGGCTTACAGGATGAATTCAGAGTCCATTCATCAAACTTTCTTACAGAACACTGGATGACAAAGAGTGTTTCCGAAAATTCTCTGAAAAAAATCAAAAAAGGAAATTTTATAATTTAACGTTCTTTAATAATAGCAGACAGAAATTTAAAAATTGCATTCAGAGCTCATTGAACTATGAAATGTGATCTCAAATAACTTTCAGAATGCATTTTAAATTGCAAAAACGTTGATAGCTCCTACTTTACTCTACTATTATATCCTGTGACAGCTCAAGCTGAAAGACAGAAGCGCCAACCTTGTCAAAGAATGAAGGAATATTTGTTTATATACAGCTTAAGATCTGTAGAAAGAAACAATTTCATTTCAAAAACTGAGTTTCATTATATAAAGTATCGATTAATGGCGTTAATATCTACATCATGATAAAATATATGAATTGCTTTTATTCTAGGCAAATGTCGAATTGAAATCCCGCTGATGCAAAGACAAGAAAAACACGATTTTCTTAGTCAAGTTTTCTTAGTACTACAGATCTTGAACCAGTATCGTCCACGTTGAATCTGCCATCTTCAGTTCAACAGGAAATTACTAATACCTGATGGATTTCGGAAACATTTCAATATAGTACCCCCCCCCCTCCTCCTTCAATGCAGCCAGCAGAATTTTCTGCTTCAATTTTATAAGCTTAAACAACAAAGTCACAAGAATATCACGTTTGACAACAGGCCCATTTCTCCCACAAGGTGGAAGAAAAGAACAATGGCTACCAACCTCAAATTTGTATTTGAAAACGCAACTTAATTTCAAATTTTAATAAATAATTTTTTGTTTAATATTTGAAAATAAAGTGCGCGGCATTACTCTCAACATAGGCAAATTTTAGACCAAAAATCAAGGCAGGTAAATGTTTTCAACGTAAAGTCATGGAATAGATATTTCTATTTCCAGACTAAATTCCCTGGAATCATATTTATGATTGTTTAACTATGCGTACTGATAAATAGCGTACTTTTATGCCCACTGCCATATTAAACTATTAAAAATTGGAAGAAAAAATCATTAAAAAAAATCTTCAACTTCAACTGTAAATTTCTCGGAGCACCCGACCTTTAGAGAAAAGGCCAATCCCCTTAGTGATGTGACTGTTAAACACAATTGCTTTTCTTGCATTTACATGACTGAGAATTTTTCAGAGTGGGTTTATTTTACTTCGACTTCGATGATATGCTTATCGGAGGTGATATGTTCCCGTCCTCGCGAGGAGAACTATCCCCTTAATGACAAGACTGTAATGATTTGACGAGTTAGTTTATTTTAGACGCAGGAGTTGTTAATGTAGCTAGGTCTATGATTCGTCAAGAGAGGGTGAGCTTTGGAACTAAGGGTTTCTATTGGCTATTGCTTGGGTGTGGGAGTATGTTGCCGAAAGCAAAACGGGGATTTCAATACTAAATCTTGACTTGGTTGGGAGTTTGCTAAGATTTTTTATAACGATAGATGGCGCCATGGGCTTCATTTATTAGCTGCTATTGCTCAGGTAAAAGGAAAGGGTTGTATTTGGATAGCGAAAGGGTTATGGAGTAATAATAGTACATTTCTGGGCCTTCTAATTTTAGGATCCGGATCGTATTTGGCAATATTATTTATGGCTTCATTCTCTATGCTGTCAAGATTATTAAAGAAGTTGGTTGCAAGTTGAACAATTAATTTTTTGAGTGATGGGTAATTTATTGCTTTATAAATATCTGTATTTGAGAAAAATCTTGGCGCTTTGAGATATTTTTTATTAAATTATTTTGCAGTTGCTTTATGATTTTTAAGTTACTTTTGGCAGTGTACCCCCACACTGGGCAGGAATATGTTAATAATGGACCCAAATAAGATGTGCAAATAAGTAATTTGTTGTCCCTGTTCATTTTTGAGTTTCTTGAAATTAAAGGGGGGGGGGGTTCCTTGTTAGTTCTTGGAACTTTTTTTTGATATAAAAAAGTAGGGTCTCCATGTAAGTTTCCTATCAAGAATGATTCCTAAATATTTGCAGTTCTGAGACCACGGGATACATTCGTCATTAAATTTGAGCGGGGGGAAATAAATATTAATACTTGACTTATGAGCCATTATTGCTTCAGTTTTACTTGCATTTGTGGCTATTTTCCATTTCGAGAACCAACTTTCGAGTTTTTTAAGACGTCTATTTAGTGCTATTTGAATATAATTTGGGTTTTTATTTTTTGCTGGTATGGCCGTGTCACCGGCACAAATACATAGCATGGTATTAAATTGTTTTGGGATATTATTAATATAGATGGAAAATGGTACCGGTCCGATCTTTGACCCCTTGGCAACCCCTGCTAAGATTGTTTTTAAGGTTGAGAATTCATTTCTAATTTTGACTTTAAATTTACGTTTTTTTTAGATAGGATTTAATTATTTGAATTAGGTAGGTAGATTATAGTTAATTAGTTTATAAATTAAATCATCTTCCCAAACTTTATCAAAGGCTTTTTGGATGTCTAGAAGGACTGCTGCAGCTTTTTGCTTGTTCATGAATGCCTCTTCAATATATATCAATATGTTACTCTGTACAGTTGGTGAGTAGTAGACAATTTTTTTCCTAAAACCAAATTGTTCGGGTATTTAGATGTTATTTTTGACAAGATGGTTGGTTAAATTTTTAAAGATAATTTGTTCTGTTATTTTACTCGTAGCTGAGAGCAATAATGTAGGTCTGTAGTTTTGTGGTTTGGTTGGGTCTTACCCAGATTTGTGAATAGGTACAATTGTTGCTATTTTACATCTATTTGGGAAATATCCAAAAGTTAACATTTTATAAATTAGTATTGTTAATCCTACAATTATATTATCTGGTAGGTTTTTAAGCATTTTATTATTAATACCATCAATATCTGGTGATTTGTTATTTTTACGTTTTTTAATTCCTAATTTAATTTCACAAGGTAAAGGTGGTTCAGTTATTTCCTTAATTGTATTTTTATTAAATTTAAAGTTATTAACAGCGTCATTGACTATTTTTTCATTAATTAAATCGACTGTTTTGTTTTCTTGGAATTAGTTTTCAAGACTTGTTGCGATGCATTCTGCTTTTTCTTCATCTGATAGTACCATTTTATTTGGTCCTTTTAGGTTTGGTATACTTTTAAATTTCATTTTAAGGTGTCTAACTAAATCCCAAATGATTTCTTCTTCAACGTTTACATTAGTGATTTTTCTGATGAAGCTGTTTTGTTCAATTTTATAATTTAGTTTATTTATTACTATATTTAGTTTATTTGATATTCGTTTGAAGGTTGGATTTCTGGTCATTTGAAATTTCTTTCTGGCATAATTACGCTCTTTGGTAAGTTTTTTCTGTTGTGGGTCAATGTGAACTTTTGTTTTATTGATGGGGTTAGATGCGGTGGTCTTATTCTCGTTGATTAAGTCTTCTAGTTTAGTTACTAACTCTTCAATGTCATTTTCTGAATCAATACTAATAAATGTTAGATTTTTTGCTTTGCTTAAATTTGTTTTAAACATATTCTAGTTTGTTTTGAATTTATTTGTTTCATTAGGAAGGGTGTAATTGATAAAAAAGTTTAACAGAACTGGATTATGGTCTGAATTTAGTTCAGGTAAGGAGATAATTTCATATGGGAAGATGAAGTCTTTTGTAAATGTTAAGTCTATTGTATTTGCTGATTGATAACCAAATCTGGTGTGATAGTCTGGGGCTAGAATATCTACGTCTGCATTTGTGCAAAATGAAAGTAGAGCTTTGCCTCTTTTAGTATTGTATTGGCATCCCCAATTTGTATGGTGAGCGTTGAAGTCTCCTGCTATTATTTGGTTTGGGCTTATTTGTATTAAATTCTTTAAATCAAATGTAAAAAGGTTTAGGTCAGTACTTGGTGGAATGTAAATTGAAGTAAAAGTAATATGTTCTTTATTTTAGATATTTAGCATTACTTTTTCAGTTTATTACTTTATTTCTGAAGTTATTCTACAAAAAAAAAAAAAAACAATGAAGTAAAACATAAAGAAGCATAAAAGTTGGTTAGAATATTTTGAAACTATTCATTCAGCAGAAGTCTCGTGATTGAGATAATATTACAGAAACCCTTCTAACATGTTCCCTCAATATTTACCAAGTCTTCCTCCATCTACTTATCCCCCCCTCCCAACAACTTCATTTCTGAAAACAATTTTCAGATATGAAAATGAAACTACTTTCCTTTCCATAACCACAAGTAGTTAGTCTCGCAAAATGGGAAAAGTCCCATAAAATTTCTAATACTAAATATAGAATGTCCACACTAATCTTTCGGCAACAGCTACTTTCCAAACGGTAAAAGTCAGACGTGAACTTCAATTAAAAAAAAATGCCTGAAATGAAATAAATGTTTTTTTAAATGCTGAAGGTGACAATAATTATGTTATTAAAAAAATGAAATAACCTGGTCCAGATAATTGCTTTTGGTAAAAAATCTAGATACAATATTTTAAATAAAACAATTCCAATGTGTCATAACCTAAAATTGATCGAGTTATGAAACTCGAGTTTTTTAAATTTAGATAACTTCTTTAACTGAATTCAGCAACCACAGAAAATTTGCACTAATACTTCATTATATTCAGGAAGAAACAAAGGTTGTTGAAGAGAATCTATGATTACAGAAGATTTGTAACTTGTATTTTCACAATAACCAAATTTGTTACATTACAATATGTAAAGAAAAAAAAATTGCTTTGCAGGTGCATTTCTTTATTTCAGATGAAGGAAGCCCTTTCTAACAAATATTATGGTGAAATGATTTTTAATTCAGGGTTTTTAGATTATTAATAGCAAATTAATTTTAATTAATATTTAATTTTTTAACAGAATAACCTTTTTTCCTTTCTTTCGCGTATTAAATAAACTGCATCATTTTTTATTACTGTTTAGGTATAAGCTGTTTAATCTTTTCACACTTTCTATTTAATTTTTAAACAAATTAAATAGAAATGCTATGGCATTTTCAATTTACTATAGACATCACTTCTAAAAGAAAAAAAAACAACAACAAGCAGAACAATTTTCATTTTTATTAAAATTAGAGTTTTAGATTTTTTAAAATTGAATATAACTTAAATGCTAAGGAACTGCATACAAATTAAGATTTTACATATTTTTTTCTGAACTCATGAACTCAAACAAGCAAAAATAGAAAAAAAATCATTTAAGTATTTTCTCAATTGGAAGTATCTACCTATCACTAACACTGTAGAAATTAGCTGCAGACCAACAATTAATATGGGCACCCTGAAAATATAGTATGTAGTTTGCAGAAACAAAAAGTCTAAGTCCAAATAATTAAAATAATCTGTTTCATTATCAAAAGATAATATACAATCCAACACAAATGTAAATTTAAAAAATCTTTGAAACACAACATTTATAAAAAAAAATTTCAGACTGGCCCTTTTCATCTGCAGCTAAGCTAACATAAAGCAGAGCAGCTAGGACTAGAGAATTTCAGATGTTATCTACTTTTTTTTAAACAAAATTTCAACTAGAAATATGAAAAATTAAGTTTGCATGCTATAATGGAAATAAATCATACGCACACATACTAATTTGATTATAAAACTGATTAACTGAAATTAATTAAATGCAGTTACAGAGGATTGAAATGAATATATAACTTAATCAAAGGGAAATAGCTTATTACTGAATGTTATATGTATTTTTAACTCTACATTTTGAAGTGATCCATATATGAATTATTTACATTTTTTTAATCTTCAACTGAGATTTCAAAAAGCACAAAGATAAATATCCATTTCTATTTCAGAAAAAAACCTATTTCCTATCAACTAAATATTTCAAAATAAAAAAATAAAAATAATAATTATTGCATTCTAAATGTATATCTAACTTGGATTGAGTTTCACAGTTAATATGAATATAATTATGTTAGTGAGGGAAAAATACCGAGAATATAAACAAGATCAATTTAAATAAAAACTTATAGGATCAGCTTAAAAAAAAGGGAAAAAAAGAAAGATGATTTATGTGAGTTAAAAAGTCAAGTATTTTCATAAATATTGAATTTCAATTCTACATATGTCTTGAGTTCCATTCTGTAGTGATTAAAAGCATAATTTTAACTGTGGAAAAAATTACTACAAAATCAACAAAGTTATATTAATTCTCATTTTAGAAAGTTTCTTTCTCACCTGATAAGCATTTGAAAAAATAGATTGGTTAGTTATAGTCTTTAATCATTAGTTGTATAAATGAGTCACATTGTTTTTCAAAAAAAAAAAAAAAAAAGTGTATGCTAAAAAGTAAGGTAATTTTTTGTATATTCAGAAGAACATTAACATTAGTTTATTATTGTAGCCAACAATTAGAATAACCCTATAAACCCAGATATTAATTATGAGAAGGAAAATAGTTTCTATTCAGTTGAATGACTTATGGCTCTGATGCAGTTTTTTAAAAAAGAACAGTTTTTCAAGAAATTTTTGATATCCTCAGTGCACAAACATTTCTGAAAAAATACACATTGATTCTACCAATTATTTACAGAGTATTAGTAAAGAAAACAACTAGATTTGAATGAACAATCTTTTTCCTTGATTTAAGCTCATTTCCTTTAATCATATCTTAATCACCTGGAACACTTAAATGGTATATTTTCATTTATATTAAGATAAATATACAATTATATATATATATAATTAATGATTTTCTCCTCATATTCTAACAGAGGAAATGCATATTAAGTTTTTGCATTATCAACTAATGAAAAATAAAGAAAATTTTCATAAAACTGATATTTAATAAATATTTTTTATCATGAAATAAATAAAATCTAACCAATATGAATAGGATGCATGTACTATATTAAAGAGACACACAGAAGAATTTTTATTGGTTTTACAAAAGCAGCTGCAGAGAATTTCAACATTCTTCACACAATCAACTTCAAACTAAATATAAATTTCAAGGCTCCAGTAGTTAAAAGTAGTTGTAAAAATTTAGTTTGAATATCAATATCAATATCAAATCATGATAAAATGGTCACATCAAATCATGGTAAAAATTCCTATAGTAATATAAATAAGAAACTTTACTGCATGAAAGTGTCTGAATTAATCTGTATCATCTAAAACAATTAGAGAAATGAATAAATGAACAAATACCATTTAGAGGAATGAAATGTAAATTTATCTTTTATGAAACATTAATGATTTAAACAGTGTAAGCTGATAATTGCAAAAATGAATTAAAGGTGGTTTTTCATTTTGGTTTTCGTGCAGAAAAAAAAAATGTATTCAAAAGATAACATTAATGGCAACAATTCTTAAAGATATGAATGAGAACGATTCTTTTAGCCTTTCATTTCAAATTAAAAAATATTTCAAACAATTTATCATAAAAACAAATTGTACACGAATATTATAATACCTAAATAATTAGAAACAGCCCACACTGCCTGTATGTAAAAAGTACATGCAATTTCAAGGCTGGAGAATGACACCTTCTGTGCTAATGTGCACAGCAGGACCATACAAATATTTAAATGAAACTTTCAATATAGACTTTCTTCACATAGAATACATATTCATGATATCTGATATTAAATTAAATTCATATAAAAATAAATATTCACATTTAGTTATATTTTAAAAAATATATATGAATCATGATTGGAATTATTTAACTGGATGTAATGATACTCAGTAAATTCTCCTCCACATTTAACTTGGGTTGTCAACATTTATAAAAAGAAATTAATAATTAAAGTTGCTATAATTTTTCTTAGAGTGAATTTTATCAGTGGACAGCATGTAGAAAAACTTTTGACAAACTCTTTTCATCAACGTCTTAGTGAAAATAAAGGTTATTAGCTCCAGAAATAAAATTTTGATTCATAAATACATTAGAAAGATTAAAAGAAAAAAAAAAGAATAAGACAGGGAGACAAACAATCCCAATAATAAATTCCAACATCCAAAAAAAAAGTCTGTTTTTAATTTAAAATAATGTTAAAAACTGATAACTATAACAAATGATTATAAATTTATATATGAACTCAAATATTCTTTGATTCAAAGAGCAATCTAAAAATGTAATGGTGTATATATATAGTAAACTCACATTAAAATAAGAAATAAAAAGTACACAGCGATTTCAAAGCAAATTTTATATGGGCCATTACATTAACTTTAGACAATTAGAACAGAGCAAAATTTATACAGATTAGTAAACTGAAAAATAAGAAAACCAAAAAGAAACAGGAGAATCAGGTATTAGGTTTATTGTTAAGGTGAAAAAAGTTTACTTATAAATATATTTAAAAGAAGGTTTTTTTTAAAGTTAACACATTTGACAGCTTTTTCATTTCTAACAAAATTATAAAATGACATAACTCACAAACATGTACCTGATTCTCCCATATGGTTAGAAATATCCTCCCAAAAATAAAGTATATATTTATAATAAGCATTAGAAATACAACACATTATCAATTTATGTTGGTAAAGTATTTTTTTCTGATATAATGCTTATAATTTATGCAATGTGAAAAAATCAAAATTTGAAATTTCAGAAATAAATAATTTAGCAATATTTGGAATTCATAGTTCTATCAATGATGGTCCAAGCCATTATTTTATAATGTATTAAAAATGAGATTTCAAGTCATAAAAAGCTATTTTAGAAAGTATTTATTCATAAATACAAAATAAATGTTACTGATTTGAAAATAGGACACAGTAGTAGGGAATTCAAATAACAAAAAGATTTGATATATAATATCAGCAACAATATTTTCAAAGAATTCATGTCACAGGTAAAACCTTATTTTAAAGATATATAAAAACAAATAAAAGCATAAAAAACTAATTGAATGTGTTAATGTTTAAAAAAATATGATAGAAAAACAACAACAACAACACAAATAATATTCATTCCCAATCAACAGATGTTGATGAAGAGAAATTAAATAATCTTTTGAGTATATTTGTTTTAAGAATCTTTTTATTGAAATTATTTTCAATATTCAGATATTGAATATACATATAACAGACAAGATAGAATAATACCTAAATAATTTTAATTTATATTTGAAGTTTGAAATGGATAAAAATATACTGCACTTGATAATTTAATACTTTTAATTTATTGATATCCTTTAAATTTAAAAGAAATATCATACCAAATTGAATTTTCAATTTAGCTGTTCCATTTAAATACTAATATTTTTTTAATAACCCATATATATGTTTATTTATTTATTAACTTACACAATTTTCCATATGTATTTTTATAGTCACAAAGAATCACAAAACCTCTCTAAAGTATTCATGATTGTATAATACTAAAACATAAGGAAATTTAAATGGATTATTATCAGTTCAAATTTATGTAAACTTCAATAAATTTACAATAAACGTAAAAGATACACATACCTGTATTTTGAAAAAAACTTTCTTTTAGATCTTACAAAATTATACAGGAATATTACGTCGAAAGCTGGCACAGTTAGATCAAAGAATCAGTAAGAACACGGAATCATCACCAGCTTTAAACTTAGTGACGACTCCATGTTTATTTACTAATTGCAGACACTACTTCAACGTATTGCTGCCAGTCACTGTTAGGGATTTTAGAAACGAAACTAGCAAAAATTCTGTACTCAGAAATATTACCAAAAAGCATCAAAACGTACGATAAATTAGCAAGTACTTGTTCTTTTTCATTTGTTCGTGAAAAATTTCAAATGCATTTATTTAAAAGTTATTATTAACCTTATATTTTAGCCTTGCAAGTAACATTTTAAATGATTAATATATCAATGAACTGATTATTACTATAGACTGATGATTGCTTTTTAATCACTCAAAAGTCTTGAAACATGAACCTTAAGTCTTTAGAAGCTATTTCTTGATAAATAAATATTAAATGTAAGGTTTTTTTGCCTGTATGTTTAGTTACCAGATATTTTAATGTACAATCCTTTTGCATATTATTTCTACAATATATTTATATATAAACATTAAATTTCACCTCTAAGAACAAGGTGAAATAGAGGTTTTCTATAAAAAGTGTGTGATGATGAGTTTATATATATATATATACTAGCGGACCCGACAGACGTTGTCCGAAAATTTCAAACCTTCTTGAGTAAGTTATAACAATCTGGTTCGTTTTGATGAAAAATTGTATGCAAATGTTATTACAATACCTGACGTCATCACGTGTACAGTTCCCACAATTAAACCTATCGATTGCTGGTGAGTATGCGTATACTATGAGCTAAGTTTAATATAGATACTTAAACTGAACTAAAACTTAACTGTTTGTATTCAACTTTGTTGAATAGAAATTTAAACTTGTTTTAATTAAAGGGTAAAAAAAGATGAAATTCGATCTATTGTTATTAAAAGGTATATATTTTTTAAATCTATAAAAAATAAATTTATCGTAATGTCATTTCATACACGATATGTTTGGTTAATCCTTGTGGGGTATAAACAAACAAATTCAATGGGTTTCCAACCCTCGAACACGCAACATTGCTAAATCTAAGCCATAAATTGTCATCGTTTGACCTAGTGACTTATTAATAGTCATAGCTAATGCCAAGCGAATTGGAAATTGCAAACGTTTGAATGGGATAGGTGAGTCTGAAGGAATCATTGGGATCCGCAGTAAAAGTGCAACTTCATCCTGAAATTTAGTAGCCTCAAGAATACTTCTCATGATTTTTATGACTAATCGCGATCCATTACATAATTTTGGTGCATTCAAATTTCGAAGCAAAATGATAGGTGAGTCAATCTTCAATCTCAAGTTATGTGGTAAAGTTTTACAAATTAACTCTGCATTCAAAAGATATAAATTAAAACATGTTTGTTTTAAAGCTTATTAATTGAGTTAATAATGTATACATTATAAATGCATGTTATCATGAAATAGCAGGGTCGGAAGAAATCAACTTGAAGGCTTTGACAAAGATAATCCTAATACTCCTTTCTTATACTTTGATTGATGTCAAATGTTTGACAGTTAGAGGGAGTATGTTTTAAATTTTTTAATTACTTTATTTGTTTTATTTTAATTCAAAAGTACTTCAAAATGAATCCGAAAAAAATAGACTAATTAACAATGTTTAATTTTAAATGCATCAAACACTAAAAAAAAAGAAAATTGTTTAAAACATATATTCTTTCAGGAATAAAATAAACACATTGAGGACACATTGGATGATAAAAATGTAAAAAAAATCGATGACATTTGCGATATCTTTATTTTGATATTTGATGTATATTTAAGCTGTAAGCTATCGTTTGGAAAAAAATTATTTTGATATATTAATTCGTTTGCTCAATATCAGCATTTATTTTATTTTTATTAGGATGCCACACCCACTTGTTTCCGTTTGGACAGCTGCAGTAAAAACAGTTTCGTTTTCTACCAAACACTGCTATTCGTAATTCTGATTTTAAGCTGTTGTTTTTGCTTTGGCAGATGTTAAAAACTTCTACCTTTTCTTTCTTCTGTTGTTTGTTTTGGTTTGTTCATTCATTCGTCATACATTTCATATTCGAATGGCTCGTTTCAGTTCCTTTGAAATTAGATACCAAAACCGCTCTATTCAGGGTTAAAATTGAAAATTACTTTTAATAACCTTTTTTTTTCTAATTTTTTTTTTAAATTTTAATCAGTTTCCACTACCGAAAGCCTAAAGGACGTCCAAATAAAAGCAGACAAAGTCTGAAAATGTTAAGATATGATGGACAAAAAAATATTTTGATTCATAACCAAGCAATTCTAATGACATTTTGGAAGCTTCTACCAACTAAAATAAACCTGAAATAATGAATTCATCATCTTAAAATTGTATATAATAGTTATATTTTTCTGTGCAATCACTTTATTATTCTTGTTTTAAGAATATTCTTTGCCATGAATGTCAGGAAAAATTTCTTCAAATCCTTCAAGCAAGTTTTTTTTTCATCAAAAATGTGTCTATTATGTGCTAAATATGGTAAAGAATTTCATTTTGTATTTACTGGTGAAAGGGAACTTACATTAAAAAAAGACCTTTTAAGTGAACAACAAAGTTGTAGAGGCCTTCTTGTTTCCACGATGAAAATATATCAAAATTTGATTGCTGCTTTATTATAACTCAGAAAAAAAAGTTCATTATATAAAATAAATTGTATCTTATAAGCATATATCATATTGTTATCATATAATAACAATGAAATTCAAAAAAATCAGCAGATGTCAAATTAGAAGAAAAACATCAGCTCATAATTTATGAAACAGGTGTATTTTGATTTGCTTCAAATTTTTTATTATATTTGTTTATGGCTGCACATATAGTTTAAAAATGTTATATGAATATAAATTAATCTTTGTGGCTAATGAAATGTAATTAAGCAAGTCTAATTTTTATTTGAACTTTTTTTTTGATGATGATGATGAAAAAAAGGAGTTGGTTTGGTTTCACCAATAGTATTTCCTTTATATTCTTTGAGAACTCTTACAAAAATATTTTAAATTTATAGATGTATATATTTCATAAAATAAACAATTCTTTTGATAAAAATGAATATTTAATAAATTTAAGTTATTTCAATTTTGTTTCTGCTCTGTAAATGTACATTTAAATGTATTTTTAGCTTTTTCTCAAAATGAAATTTTGTGATGCTCTTCAAAATTTCAAATACTCTATGCACATTCTATTTTTAGTTACAACTCTGAAACTTTTCTCTTATGCTTTATGAACATATAATAAAATAATTTGCATTTATAGATGAATTATCTATCTTATATTTTTTTTATTGAAGATCTCAAATAATATTATTACATTGATTTTTGTAACATTTTTCCAAAACAGTCAATAATATCAAGTTTTAAAGGGAAAATCACATTTTGAATAAATTTAAGCATGCAAAATATCATGAAAATTTCAAAACAATATAATATTTGTGCCTATTAATAAAGATTTACAAATTGACCGTTGGGACGGGTTTGAATGAATACTCTGCGGGAATTAAACAATTTTGGTTTCATAAAGTTGATGTATAGAAGTAATAATATAGATACTGTGAAATAGAAAACTTTATTTTACATTTACTTTTTTAGAAAATGTATTTATTTATTTCATTTCAAAGAATCATGTGATGAAAATTACATTTTTCAGGATTTAATTTGCAGCAAAAATTTTAAAAGAATATAAACAGAATCTCGAAAGCATGTTAAGCCGAACATTGTTAGCATGGGGGAAAAAAACTGAAGCCTTAATCATATGGCAATTACTTATGACTACAACTTAAAACAACTTTAAAAAAAGATGTACTTAAAAATATATAAAATGAATTGTATCTTATAAGCATGTATCATATTGGCAGAATATAATAACAATGAAATGAAAAAAAATATAAAAAACAACACATGTCAAATTAGAAGAAAAACATGAGGACATAATTTATGCAGCAGGTGTATTTTGATTTGCCTTCAAATTTTTATTATATTTGTTTAAGGCTGCATATATAGTTTAAAAATGTTATATGAATATAAATTAATTTTTGTGGCTAATGAAATGTTATTAAGAAAGTCTAATTTTTATTTAAACTTTTTTTTTGTTGATGAAAAAAGGGAGTTGGTTTGGTTTCACCAATAGTATTTCCTTTATATTTTTTGAGAACTCTTATAAAAATATTATAAATTTATAGATGTATATATTTCATAAAATAAACTATTATTTTAATAAACATGAATATTCAATAAATTTAAATTATTTCAATTATGTTTCTGGTCTGTAAATATACATTTAAATGTATTTTTAGCTTTTTCTCAAAATGAAATTTTGTGATACTCTTCAAAATTTCAAATACTCCATGCAGATTCTATTTTTAGTTACAACTCTGAAACTTTTATCTTATGCTTTATGAACATATAATGATATAATTTGCATTTATAGATGAATTATGTATCTTATATTTTTTTAATTGAAGACCTCAAATAATATTATTGCATTGATTTTTTAACATTTTTCAAAAAAAGTCAATAATATCAAGTTTTAAAGGGAAAAGCACATTTTGAATTAATTCAAGCATGCAAAATATCATGAAAATTTCAAAACAATATTTGTACCTATTTAAAAATTGGCTGTTTTTCCGGATTTGAATGAATACTCTGCATGAATTAAACAACTTTGCTTTCATGAAGTTGATTTATAAAATTAATAATATGGATGCTGTGAAATAGAAAATTATATTTTGCGTTTACTTTTTTAGAAAATATATATATTTATTTCATTTCGAAGAATAGTGTGCTGAAAATGACATTTTTCTGGATTTCAAAGGCAGCAAAAATTTAAAAAATATATAAACAGAATCTTGAAAACATGTTAAGACGAACTGTTAGTATGGGAGAAAAAAAACTGAAGCCTTCTTCATTTGGCAATTACTTATTAGTACGACTTAAAATAACTTTAATAAAAAAGATGTACTTAAAACTATATAACAGAAATACTGTTTAATTACAAATGCAACATAACTAACCTTTTAATAGCGATTATCCGAAGTAAAACAAAACAGCAAACCAATAGTTTACTCTCCGTTTAAATAAAGCTCTCAACAAAATGCGCATGCGTTAAACTTCATCAACAGAAAATGCATTTTTTTTTCCCACATGAGTTGGGCAGGTTAGAAATTTTGAATTTCCTTTATACTGTTTTATTTTAACTTAAAAGTACTTCAGAATGAACCTGAAAGGTCTATTAATTAACGATGTTTAATTTTAAATGCAATAAATGCAATGAAAATAAAAAAAATCGTTTGAAATAATCGATCGGAAACATGTTAAGCCTAACCTCATCACTGCTAGAAAAAAAACCTAAAACCTTACTCATTTCGCGATGGGGGAAGGAAGTTATTTTGGCGGGAAAGTTAGTTTTTAATTAATAATTAAAATTCTACATTTTGTAGTGAACTGAATTGTGAATCTAAACCATTCTCGAATCCACTTGAACACAAACAAAAAATTTCATCAAAATCGGACCAGTCGTTTAGAAGGAGTTCCGTCACATACACACGCACAGAAGAATTTTATATATAAAGATATATATATATATATATATATATATATATATATATATATATATA